>JAOVVI020008063.1:0-13496 GCA_028571085.2 Nepenthes alata
GGAACAACTCTCGAAAAGTCGATTAGGTCTCCAGGAAGCTAGAGGCCTCTGGTGGGGTTTAGAGGATGAACGCTCGGAAGAGACAAAGAGCCTCCGTCCAGTACTCTGTAAGCGCTCATGAATGTAAGAGTTCTCTCTGTAAGCAAGAATTTGGGTACGTGAGAGCTTAACTGTAAGAGATCGTCTCAATACGTAAGAGTTTACATGCAAGAGCTTGTTTGTCAATTAGAACGTGTCAGTAAGAACGTATGAATCAAAACTCGTCGTCTGTCAGCAAGAGCGTGTCGTGTGTAAGTCAGAATGCGTAAGCAAGAACTCGTCGCTGAATCAGAATTCTAGGGTTTTACTTAAGGTTGACAGGGTGATCTCCCTTCTTTAGAATGTGTGATCCCCTGCGTTATTTTTTGTTGGCCTGCCTTCCAGAGACGGCGCCAGTTGCCAAACGGACCAAGATAGCTTCCTTCCACGTTGGTCAGTGACTTTCCAAATGGCTCACCTTCCTTCTGTATATTTTACCGTTGGAGAGCCCCAATTTATAAGAAATTGAGAAAATCTTGCGCCTTCCTTATGGGAAGGGCGCTGATTTTGTCAACGTCTATTTTGGGAGCCGGTTGGGATCGTGGAAGATGCTAGGAGAGCCGTCGCTGGCCGTCTGATGGATTGTGGGTTCAAGTTGGCCTGATCCGTAACCGTAAAAAGTCTTTGTTGTGCCTACTGCTACAGTATACCGGGTCAACGCTTGAGTTGATCGTCCCCGTGCGAGTTGGCCATCTGCTGAGGTCTAGACGGTCAACGCTAGCGTTGATCGTCCTGAGCTTTTCAGGGTTTTGGCCTGCGTCTCCAGTTGAGCCGTTCATGAGTTGACCATCCAGCATGTCGTTTTGGGCCTACGTTAACTTTGGGCCAACCCATTTTTGATATACCCATCAGAACTTAATAATTAAAATGAAAGAATCAATTTTGTAGTAGGAAAAAGAGTTCAATTTAATTGAATGTGATAGCATAATTTTTTAAATAATTAACATGGTATCGTAGTTAGATGAGTATATTATAGTTATATAGGTTATATTGAACTAATGATAATATCGTGAACCTATTTTATATACATATTGTTGCCATTATAACATTATATATCACATATAAAAATAATAACTTAAGTATAATGTCAAGCCAATTAATTATTAGTCAAATTGTTATCATTTTACCAATGAAAGTGAAAATTTTGTATTTTCCCAATTACCTTATTTGATTTCCTTATTTTAACATATAATAACATAATAAATAAATAATTTTAAAATTATACTCTATTTGACTATTAAATATAAATTTTTTTAATTTTATAAATTTTTTTGTGGCCCTACTATATTTATTTTAATTCTGATTCCTCTGTTTTATTCTCTGGATATAGAACTGTAAAAATTTATAATAAATATATATAACAATCAATAGAACTACAACTTTATTAAATTTAATGTCATATAAGACAAACACGATAATGTCATTTAATTTAATTTTTTTCTTAAAAAAAAAAACGCACCAGAGGAAGAAGAAGAACAAGAGAAGTGGGACTGCATAATCCTAGCACGTTAATATACCTTTGTTTTGTGGGAGGGGGGAGATCACAGCGCTGGTGCCACAGCGATTTGTCGTGATTCGGAGATCATAAGAAGCATTTTCGTGAAGATCTGTGTCTCTTCCCGAGTTTCGACCACCGTGTTGGACAGAGAGAGTCTAATTTCAGAGTCCATGGCGACGGATTTCAAATCTATTCCCGTAATCGGTAAAAGAAGCATCGTAATCTTCTCGTCGTTTCTGTCAATGCTCTAAATTTTTGTCTTATTCGATTCGTCCACCATCCAATTCATGCTTTGTGTTTCTGTAAAATTAGCCTTCATGTTGTACTTCACATACTGCATAATTTTCCTGTAAACTGGAAACAGTTTAATGCTTCTTTTTTGTTTCATGTTAGTCTTCAAGATTTCTGAAATTACAGCTATTTACAGATAATATTTATGGATTGAATGGCGCCAGGTCACAGAACAATATTTTCTGGACTAGATGCACTAGAAATGACGGTGCTAGTACTGATATGAAATGTGTGGCTATGCCAAAGAAGCGGCAAATGAATTTTGCAAGGACTAGAGGTGCTAGAGGGAACCGGTAGTTCTGAACATTGATGCATGAAAGGAGATTGATGTATTTTTTGAGATGTGATTTTATGTAGGATGGACTAAGGCGGTGGTATTGCAGGAGGAACGCTAGTGTGTGTGTGTTTTAATAGCCATGACGATTGAGGAGGAAAGCAAGATGGAACATTGAGGGGCCATAAGTAGTCATGATTCACTTGCAGTAGTAAGTCAATTTCCAGAAATTGCTATGTAGGTCAGCACAACTAGTCCATTCTCTCACAAATGAGACCAGCGAAGATTCACTTCAAGAGTGGAGAAAATGGTTCAAAAGCACCTAAATATTTCGCCCTGTATTTGTAGTTGCAATTGCAAATTTTTATACCTTCTGCTTTGCTTCAACACTCAAGGCTTCCCGCATGCTGGAAAGGGTCAAATGTTAGCATTTTTACTGAAATTCCTAATCACTATTTGTTTAAGCCCTTTATAAATAGCAAAAAAAAAAAAGATATATGAATACACAATGTACATAAAGTATATTCTCTTCTAAAAGTAAAAAAAAAAGATTATAGCAAAAACAATTAGCACAAAAATAAATTTGAGACAATAATAAAATATAACGTACAATTTTAGTGGCAAAAGCAAGCCTTGAAAACCAATTAATCTTTGAATAAAATCCTCTGAGCTTATCTAGCTAGTATAATCAATAAATACAAAAGTCAAATTATAATTCAGGTATAGCAGTTGTACTGAACTTTAATCAACTAACTACCAACTCATTTTCCCTACCAATAAACTTCTTAGATTTACTTATAGTAGTGGAATTGGACAACTTTTGGTCTTTTTATTGGGTTTGCTTTACTTACCAGTAAATCTCTATATACTACTGGTATTCAATGTCCATGTAAGGCCCGGTGTTTTTATTTTGGTATATGATGTCATTATTATATTTATTGGGTTAATTTAAAAAATAATTCTATAACAAAAAATAAAAATCAGATTTTAAAAGAATTAAACTAGCGTTTAACTGACACCTGTCTCCACGCTCATGCGTGTTTGAGGTAGTAAGGGTACACCTATAGGGCACTCATGCACAAATTTGGCAGAATGATGATGCCTAAGCTACCCTTGATACGGTACTTGTGTGCGCCTATGTGTTTGGGTGGCACATGATCCATGCCTAACCGGTGCTCATGTGCCGATTTGCATATTTGAGGGCTCTTCGCCCTATTTTGGTCATTTTGTGGGGAAAAAGAGAAAGAGAAGAGAGAGAAAGAAAAGAGGATGAGAAGAAGAAGAGAGAGAAGGAGAAAGGAAGGAGTTGCGGAGCTTTTTTGCATCAAACGTGCTAGATGAAAGGTTTAAAGCAATTTTTTAAACCCATTTTTTGGTCTATTTTTAGAATCCTTCGATTTTTCTTATGATTTTTTGTTTTACTATACATGCATGTGATTGTCATCAAACATTTTAAAGTTTGTTGGGTTTTACTAAAGATTTAGTTTGTTTTTTATCGATTAAGTGAGTATTTTTTAGTAATATATTCATATATGGGAATATTTGAGGAGAAAAGTCATAATATATTGTGCATTTAGTCTTACATGTTGATATTCCATGTAAGTGCTCGGTGAGGACTCTATTTTGATATTTGAGATGAGTTTATACTTTTTTAGATGGTAAAAATTTTCGTATTTGTACTTTTTTTAAAGTAGAAAAGTTTTGACATTTGTACTTTTCCTACGTGAGTGGATTAGTTTTGATGTTTATTATAGTATCTCTAGTTTGTTGCTTTATTGAGAACCATTGTAAGGAATTGATGGAACTATATATATTCAAATGTCCTAATATTTCAATCACACTTACGGACTGCACCTATCATCATGAGTGGTAAAAGAAAGCGACATTTGACTTTATCTATAGAGAGTTGTAAACGGCCCACCTACAAGTCTAAATTTTGGCCTAAAGTTATCGAAACCCTTTCCTAAAGTTGGCTTTTTTGGCCATTGGTTCTAAGATTTTATCGTGATTTAGTTTTTGGATTTAGATATGCATTGTATTTTATGTTTTGAAGTGATTCGACCCTTTAAGAATGGTAGGTTTTGACACAACCGTTGGATTTATCTGACTTTGGACATTTGATACTTTCGGAATTATATGATTTGGACTTTGGATACTTTGGTACAATTTGCATTATTTGATGTTTGCATACTTATCACGAACTTTGCATACAAAATCATGATTTGGATTGTAAATTTGAAACATTTGATATATTGAATTTCACATATGTTTATAGTTTTTCGTCATTTTGTTCTATTTTATGGTCCTGTATTTGTATATTATATATATATATATATATCTTGTTGAATTTTAAGCTCATGATTTATTAAATTTTTTTTAACACATTCATATCAGAGGGCGATGAATTATTTCTAGGATTCAAATGGAAGAGATTTGGATATTTTTATTTATGTATATGTTTGTATTTGGATTTATATTTGGGACTTAGATTTGAGATTTATTATATGTCTCGATTATCACGGTTTGTATGAATTGCAAATGTCTTATTGGATAGATTTTAGTATAGACTTTATATTATGATAATTAGGATATCTGTTAGATACTTTTCCTTAAGGATAGATTTGGATTAAGCAGGTCATATTCTCATTTGGAGTCCAGATAGGGTTTAGTTCGCTAAGTCCAATGTCCACTATTATTTATGGATATTATGTAGTTTTAGTTTTGGGTATGTTAAGTTCGACCCGATCTTAAATTATTTGGGTTTTAATTATTTTCAAATTATTATTATTAATGCTATTATTTTATCTGCTCGTATCGGGGCCGTGACAATCCATGCCACTAATGTCACAATAAATGTTTGTAGGTTAGAACAAGTGTATAAATAATTGAGAAAAATGTTAGGTGGGAAAACATTAACAATTTTATATCAAGTGAATAGTTTGGTTTTTCTAGTCATGAATCTCTTTTGCTTAGATGATGAGAGTACAAGAGTTTATAGCCAATACTCTATATCTCTTTGATAAAAAGGAGTTATTTATTAAATGGGTTAAAATAGGTTAAGAATCTCGTGTTTGAAAAAGAAACAGAGCCTCAGTGCTCATGCGCTACACAGGTGTGCATCATGTATAAACAATATCACAATAAAGGTTTGTAGGTTAGAACAAGTGTATAAATAATAGAGGAAAATGTTATGTGAGAAAACATTAACAATTTTATCTCAAGTGAATGGTTTGGTTTTTCTTGTAATGAATCTTTTTTGCTTACATGATGAGAGTACAAGAGTTTGTAGCCAATACACTATATCTCTTTGATAAAAAGGAGTTATTTATTAAATAGATTAAAATAAGTTTAGAATCTCACATTTGAAAAAGAAGCAGAGCCCTAGTGCTCATGCGCTACACAGGTGCACATCAGGTGTAAAGACAATCGCAAGGCAATGCACAAGCATTGCACAAATGCTCATCAAGTGCGGATATATGAGACCAACTGTACTCATACGCAACACAGGTGCCTATCAAGTGCAGGCGTTTTGGACAGAATGTGCTTATACATTGGAGAGGCATGTATCAAGTGTTGGTGTATGCGGTCATATATTAGATAGGCGTATATCAGGCATTGGCATTTTGGATAGAATGTGCTCAAGTGCGGAACAGTTGTGCATTAGGTGTGAGAACAGTGGATGCTAGTCTTTATATGAACACTGTGTGCATTAGTCTTCGTTGATACTTGCGAGTCCATCAGACTGCCCGCTTTCTAGTTATAGGATATGCCAATATAAAATATTTCTAACACTTATTGCATTGTTGAAAGATTGTTTTTGTAGTTTGAATTTGTGGCTTTCAACTCACAACAGAGTAACCTTATTATTATACTAAGACTCATGTTATATACAGTTATTATGAGTCCTCTATCTTATAACGAGAGGAAGGAAGCTGTGTAATGTGTTGACCTAATGAATTTTTGCATTTAAGAGGCACTTGATCAACTAGATTCATTTCTTACGCCAATTTTCATCAAATCTCTTAGTAAAACTTCAACCATTGTCTACAACAAAATTTGAGAAAAAAAGACAAGATATAGGGTGTAGTTTGAGGTTTTTATTTTCTCTTTTTTTCCTTTTTCAATTATGAATTAAATATATATCTGATTTAAATAGGATCTATTACTGAGATTGATTGTATTTCTTCGAATAATCTGACTTACCTGCCAATGCAGATATTAGTCCTCTACTGGCCAAGTCTGATGACCCAAACATGGCTGAAGACCTGGGTGTGTGTGAAGTTGTTAAAAAATTGGGTCAAGCTTGTAGAGAGGCAGGATTTTTCTATGTGGTATGCTTTTATGTATTTATCAGATATTTATTTCTTGACGTAAACTAGTTGATGTAGTTCATAATGGTTTCATGAATCCTCTGTACAACTTTAATAAACGATTTTATGAGTGTTAATGTAAATTAAAGTTGAGCAAAACTTTCCACAAGCACCTGCAAATTGACTGTTTATTGATGTCAAACATCTACCTATTTATGTTATCATCATTGCCAGTATATGTATAGACTGTGATGCTAACTGGAGACATGCTATTGGTATGGTTTTGTTCTATGAATGATTACATTATATTTGTAGCATAGACTTTCTTGCTTTACCTGTAAATTGTAATTGCATGTGTCTGGATCTAGATTTAAACAAAATAGAGGTCATACAGTGTTCTAACTTTACAGTCCCTTCTCTTGTCATTTCTTCTTGAACTATTCAATAGTACATGGTGAGGTTTAGTATGTAGTGGGAAGAACCAGAGGTAAACATTCAATAAACAAATATCCCATGAGTTTAATTTTCGTTGCTGTCTTATGGATTCCAGCTGACATTTTTCTTTTTTAATAGTTCTCTGAAGCTTGCTTCACCTTTGAAATGGTGTTGTCATTGAATCAGATACTTGTATTTAGGGAACACTAGGATTCAATTTGGCCGACCAAACTTAAATTGATGCACAATCAAGTTAACATGGTTTTGAAAGCATGCTTCTTTTTTTTTTGGTAAATATTAATGTAGTATATGCACCTTTACTATGCCAACATTGTAATGATTTTTGTTTGAAAAATGTTGCATTTGTCTCTATGTTTTGTTGATTAGAAAGGCCATAGCATTCCTGATTCCCTTATCCGAGAAGTCAGAAACATCACACACCAGTTCTTTTATCTTCCTTGTGAAGAAAAGCTCAAGATCAAGATGTCTGCTGCAACTGCATACAGGTGTTTTTCTTGGACCCATATCCTACAACTTTCTTGGCAAATGAACAGCATTCTTGTTTTTTAATGCTGTGATCTACAATATTTATGATTATAACTCTCAGCTTACTTTGAAAATAAAGGGGATACCAAGTGGTTGGAGAAAATATAACAAAGGGTGTGCCTGATAGACACGAAGCTATTGATGTAGGTAATCTCTCCCTGCATTTCAATTTGTTTAAATCTAGTATGTAACAGATGAGGATGGTAATCAGTGCACCTAGGTGTAGAAAATACCATTGTAGCACAGGTTAAGATCACATCATCCTCTAGTAACTTCTAATAAATTTTATTCATGTACAACCATCAGTGCCGGTAAAGGAATGGTTAAATAAGTTTTGCTGTGCGCTATTGACTGTCAGTAGTTGTACTTTCCCCAACATGTAAGTATTCCTCTGCTACAGTTGCCAGTTTGTAACGGCACTGCTCTCTATAATTATGCTCGAAATAGTTTTATCCTGATTAATCTAGGATATGAAGATGATATACTGAAATGCCTAGCCAAAGGCATGTGACTTGAGGATCATTCATATCTTCACGTGGCTTTTGACAGTCAGTGAAATTCTTGAAATGATTTGTCATCTTTGGAGCAGTGTTACAGAGAACTGAAGCATGGTATGTATGGAGATCTTGGCAAACCCATGGAAGGATCTAACTTATGGTATGTGGCAGCCACTTCAGATTCCTGTTCGAGATTAAAATGTTACTCTAGAACAAATACTAACATATTCTTCAGTCAAAAACTAAATGTTTCAGTAAATATCTCTGATAAGTAGCACATAATCACGAAGCATACCTTGGGCCCTGGATTTGGAATTGTGTACTTGGAAGAATAAGGAGAGCTTCCAATGCCATAATTCAGAAACCAAAAGGCCCTGATCATTGAATCAATGCTAGCCAAACTAAAACTTATGTTCCAATGGCCCATATATGTGGTGCCTAACAAAAATCCTATTGAACTGTAATTATCTATTTCAAATTGCTCAGTTCTAGTTTTATCGAATTGTTCATCTCATCTGAGTTGCATTTTGACTATTGCTTGGCGTCTAGTCACTGTGGTGCATCTTGTTGTGTCAATTCTTGATGTGATGCTCACAAATAATTGGCTTCCCTCACCCTTTTAGCATTTTGGGGCCCTAGTATTCATGGGGCTTACAGCTGTAGTTTAGTCTATAGTGATGATTTTGATTTCATTTATATGTGATGTTTTTGTCTCTAAGGGTTATTATCTTCTTGTTTCTTTATGTAGGCCAGCTAATCCTCCCAACTTTAAGTTATTGATGGAGGAATATATTGACATGTGCGCAGGCATGCCTCTTGCCCTCATTTCTGTCCAACTGTCCAGTTCTTCCTAAATTTTCTGTATATTTGAATATCTGAAACGAATTGTGTGTTTTGCATCTGACAGACCTTTCTAGGAAAATTATGCAAGGAATTGCTCTGGCCTTGGGTGGATCATCGAATGAATTTGAAAGAGATATCGCTGGCGATCCCTTTTGGGTGATGCGTCTGATTGGTTATCCTGAGATATCGAATGCAGATAGGCATGACAAGGCTGAAAATGACATCGGATGGTAATTCGTGTGGCTGATGTTGTTTCTTGTGCCACCCCACTTTGTTTAGCTTTTGCTTATATTTGTTTGTTCTACCAAGTTTACATTTAACCATTCCTACATTCCTCTTCTGATTTCTGCTGTCTTACATGAATCCAGTGGAGCTCACACTGACTACGGTTAGTTTTGGATCCAAAATGACAAAAATTGCCATCTTTCTATATTGTCGAAACTGATGATTTTACCATGTTATTTAACAGGTCTGTTGACATTGGTTAATCAAGACGATGATATAACAGCTCTTCAGGTATATTGGGTTCTCTTTCATCTCGCATTCTGCTGGATTTTGATGTTAAAATTGGTTTATCTCACCTTAAGAAGATTATATTGGTTATTTTATATTAAATAGAGTACCTACAACAAGACATTCATGCATTTTGACCAAAGAAGTGAATTCTTCATTAATGAATAGGTGAGATTTCATAGGAGGTAGTGTAGTAATGTGACACAGAGCTATAAAATGAACACTGTTTTGGAGGAGATGAAATCATGATTCATGCTCTTTTTGGTAACCATTTTTTAAAAGGGGTTTATTACAAGGGTTTGCATCTGATAAGTCATTTTGTATACCTCGTTCCCGTGCTATCAGTTTCTAACTTTACTTGTATTTTAAGGTATTTAAAGCATGCTCTTCCAAGTGATAGGTAGCATCCGCACAACTCGGTTATTTTAGCTCGTCTACTAAATGATAGCTCCTCTGCCAACTGGTACAAATAATGCTCCACTGCTGAATGGTTGCTAGCATGGGTAAACATATCGATATTGATATAGTTTGCAGTTATATTGGCATTACACATTGGATAATATGTATTAATATCAGATGTATCAAAAGGATAAAAATTCTAAAAATTATAAGTTAATAGGCATATCGGCCAATATATTGGCTAAATATCACGTATAATGGCCAATATTTTGAATGACAATTGATATATCATTGTATATTGCGGATACAAAAACATATTGTGATATCATCATTGTATCGAGAATATTAATATCGGGCGCTCCGATGTCAATATATATTAGCTGATATTTACATCTATGGTTGCTAGCATCCACAACTTTCCTATGTGCTTCATATTGCATAGTACTCACCTCCCAATTCTGAGATAGTTGTCCCATCTTGGGTGCATCTATTTTTATTTTGTTGACAAATAGAACAAATGTGCATTTCTATTAACAAATGCACCTAATCTGTAGCGCATTTGCTACGGATGCTGTCATCATCGTGTAATCTAGCAGTTATGGATTTAAGTTATGGAAGTGATCTCTTACATAATGTAAGGTAAGACCTTATACGATAGTTCTAGACTGGTTTGACACTTCCTTGGACCCTATACATACAAAGATTTTCATGTACCAAACTACCTATTTTATTAACTTTGATTGTGTTTCTTCGGCCTCCTCTCCATTTCTCCCCGTCTCCATGCCCGTGGATGTCTGCTGTCTGCAAGCTTACAAAAGTCCATGTCCTTATGCAAAACTCCTTTTGAGGTGCAGAATCCAATTGTGTTGATTGTGAACATCAAATGACAATCATGCTTTCTTTAGTCTGCTGACGGATCTTGTTCATGCTAAATCGTTGATTTTTGTTTTTTAAGGGAGGGACGGGCAATGCATGTGAAACAGCAAATAACCAAATTTTGGAACCCTAAAAAGAGGTTGACCTAACTGAAATAGGATGTGATAGCTTCTTTATAGTCTAACATTCTTGCCAATATATTATCTTTATTTAGGTTTAAGTAGAAATTATATTCTATGACTAGTAATCCATTTATTTTCAATCCGACACACTTAGTATCTACTATTATTTGATTGACTAATGCTTTATATGGGAATGGGTGGAGTCAAATGTTTTGACAATTCCTCACGGCAATGAATCAAGATAATTTTCTCTTGTTAATGAATAAAAAAAAAAGCAATCTTTTGGATAAAAATTTTAGATCAATATTGAAGGGTTTCTAGTAATGTATAATTATATATCAAAACTTCATCAAAAATCATGAAAAGTAAGAAATTTTACATATTTTGACCAATTCAAGGTGAAAAATGGAGCTATTATCAAAGCTCGAAGATGTAAAAAAATATCGGTAGGGGAATTTTCTGCCTTAGGGGAAGTACTACTGGGTTTTGTGCATTCACCCACCTTGCTTGCCATATCTAATAGTCTATTAGAATATTCTCATATTTTTTTTATGGTAAAGATTTTATCCTATCAATTTAAACAATTAGAATTATACGAAATGTCCAACACATTTTAATATGTTGTCATAATCATAACCTTTTCGGTTGTTAGGATGAACTCATCGCTATTGGATTATGAGAGACGGTTAAAAAATAGATGACCCTAATAATCGTCATACTCCTTTGATCCTAGTTTCCTGAAGTTGTGATCTTGTTCCAAATTTTCCTGCTTTTGAAGGTGAGAAACCATTCGGGAGAATGGATATGGGCTCCTCCCATCCCCGGCACATTCGTTTGCAACATCGGAGACATGTTAAAGGTGCTGAACATCTAACAAACCATCATGACATTTAACAGCATAACTCGTCGATTTTTCATCCTCTTAACTAATGTTTTGTGTTCGTTTGCAGATTTTGTCCAACGGACTCTACGAGTCGACTCTGCATCGAGTAGTCAACAATTCTCCCAAATATCGGGTTTGTGTAGCTTACTTTTATGAGGTTAGTCACCCTTCTCCAATTTCTCCCTGCCATTTTCTTTGCACGCTTTGTAATCATTATCTAAAATGGTTCAGGCACCGGTCTAAGTTAAGGGGTTTGGGTCCAGACTCTAACTCGATGTTGTGGTCGACTGCCCTCCTTAGATGATCTTTTTTAAGAGATATTTCAAAAATAAAGTAAATTTGGATTGGAATGATAAAAATAATTTAAAATGGTTATATTCTCCGATAATATTATAATAAATAGAGTAAAATAGTAAAAAAGGATTCATATAGTTTACCTTTGTGAAAGTTATTTCCGGTGCCTTCAAATCATCACCGATTTCTGTTTTGTGAGCAGCCGAACTTCGATGCCGCTGTAGAGCCGCTGGATATCTGCATAAAGAGGACCGGCGGGAGTAAGAAGCTGGAACGAGCCGTCTACGGAGAGCATCTGGTCAGCAAAGTAACGACTAATTTTAAGTACTAACCACTAATCAAAATTTGTGCCGTTGATCTGAGTAGGTATGATTGTAGGTAAAAATGGCTGGTTCGACCCTGATTTTGAATTGTCTCTGAAATAAAATATTATTTGTTTAGACAAATATTAAGTATTTTTTTAAAAAAAATATTTATCATTAAACTATCTTTTTAGTGGAACTAATAATTTTATATGTAAAATTATTCCTCTAAAATGACATTGTTTCTTTATTTTAATTCTTATGCTATTTGTAAATTATATAACTTTAAATATGATTATGATTTTTTTTTTATCTGGGTAATGTGCTACATTTGTAATATCCCGTGTTCACCCCATCAAATTGCTCACACACTTAAAAGCTTATTTCCATAATTTATTTAGTTATATAATAACAATTAAAAACAAATGTTACTTACAAAAATATTTTAACATAATAATAATAATGATAATCAATATTATTTACCTCACTTATATACAATTTATTTATGTTTTTTTAATATAATTGGACCTATAAATTTGACCGAGCCTATTTTTTTTAACATTATATATATATATATATATATTACTTATATATTACTTATATATTTTGATTATATCACGTATAAATTTAAATTAATTGGACATATCATTTTTAATTATGTCTAATCTAGCCTAAAATATTCTAAAAATCCATTTATTATCTAAAAAAAGTTGTATATTCTTTCAAAAACGTTTGAGATAGTTCTGGCAATGCAATTTTTCCAAGAAAAAGGTCTTTTCGGAAACAAATTTATTCATGCTAAATATAAAATTTTGAAGGTATAAACAGTTATTTATATTTTCGTATATTTTTGTGCATTAACTTTCCTTTATGAAAATTGCCCATCTTTTTTCAATAATTCATTTTCCCCCCATTTCTACCCCCTCCCTTTTTTTTTCAGATTGGGCCTCGGAATAATAAATAGATCTCTTAATCCCGAGTTCGCGGTTGTTGTACGGATTAGGAGGCTTCGGGTGTCCTGCCGCGCTGAAGTGTGAGGATGAGGGTGCGGTCTCCGTATCCCTTAACCTGGACCTGCACAACACAATCAACAAACAAAAGGTCAGAGGACCGGCGGGATTTCTCCCACCACGGCTACTCCGACGCTCAAGTTAGCAAGTTTTTACAATAATCAAAAATAATACACACGCTAGGCGGTGTGCGGATGTGTGCTGATGATGCGTGAGTGATGCGTGTTTGTCAGAGTGAAAAATGTAATGAGCAGGTAACGGAAGGCCTGACTTTCTTGATACACCGCAGTGGGTGGCTAACTTTTCGTTGCGTGAGTGGGCTTGG
>JAOVVI020008064.1:0-14437 GCA_028571085.2 Nepenthes alata
CCAGTCGCTATTGAAAACCTCAACCTACTCTTGCCCTCAAGTTTTCTTAAGATTCAGACGAATACTAGGAATGAATGCAAAAGGAACATTCAAGATGATAATATCAGGGTGAGCACTCCGGCAACCCCAGTTGCCGCCTCTGCCTGAACATTGACTAGGCTAAACAAATCAAGCACTGAAAGCCCAGTGATAGCATTTGAGCCGGGCAGAGAGCAGCAGTGCCATCTTTCAAAATAAAACAAAGAAAACGGTGTCAAACTTGATCGATCCTTGATCAACAAATGATAGATTTGAGAGCGAGAGAGAGAATCTTTCATACAGGAACGAGAAATTTCATTATAGAACATGTTACACATACATGGTTACAGTAGACGCATTGCTGCGGGTCATCACTTCGCAACTTTATAGTCAGATACAGATTGTGAGCCATGAACTGCATAGAAGAGGGTGAAAGGGTTGAGAATAATGCAAAAGCATGTCAGCCATACTTCACACTGAAGTGGATGTATCCCAAAAAAAATTATAGTTTGGACAGTTCAATTTCATCCAGCAGAAAAGCATAGCAGCCAGTAAAAGAAGCAGAAGCAGCATTTACCTGAAAACTACATGGAGGGCAGCAAGCAAAGCATGAAAAGGCAACAGTAATTATCTCTGTTGATCTGAACCTGAAGCACCGATCGACGCAGTGGCTGGGATACTACTACTGCCTGCTGAACCATTTTCAACAGGTAGGGGAACACCCCACTTGCCTTCAGATTCAAGGGGCTCAAACACATGAACTCCACCATCTGACAGTCCTACTGCAAACTGATTCGGCTCTTGTGGATGTGCCGTGATGACAAGTGGGTGGGTATTACTACAACTGTTGCAGATAGAAAGCACAACACTAAGAGTGGTCAAATTTCCTACAAATATTGCAACAAAATTAATGCAACTATAGTACACACACAAGATATTCAAAGCAGAAGTCCCAAAATTCAGCATACCAGAAATAAGTCTACCAGGACAAACATTAAATTGGTCTGCAGTAAATAATAACAGAATTTCACACCCTCTTGGAATTTCTTGATCCATAGATTTTCGTCTTTCTAATGGTGAAAAAACTTGTCAATGATCCACCTTCTTCAAAAGATTTTGCTTTTAAATGAAGACCAAAGAATGATTTTATAGTCATATAGGGCCCTTCACGTGAGCCATTATGGATTGAATCATGGATTATGCAATACTATCCTGGTACCATGTCAATAAACCAGCTGCTTCAAAAGCTTAACCTGATGAATGAAGGCCAAACAATAGTTGTATGCTCATACTAGTAATGTGCCAAACTAAACGAAGTATCCCATCATATGTAAACAGAATACACAATCATTCCATGCTTGCTACAATTTTTGAAACAAAAAAGAACTTTCTACACAACCATCTCAGCATTATGAGCATTTTTTAAGATTCTGTATGATGTACTAACTCGCGTCGGTAAAGGACACATATTTGTGGTTTTCAGTGAAAAAGAAAATCATAGTATTAGGTTTACAACTCGAATTTACATCATTTACTTGCCATGTATGCAAAAACTGTTATAAAAAGGGCCATAGGTGTGAAATGTAAGGTATACAACATTGAAAGATTTGGGGAAAAAATGAGGTTAACAAAAAAAACACATCAAACAAGAGAAAATACTAAGGTGGTCTCCTCCCAATGATCCCAGATTGGGGAATTCAACTCTTGTTCACAAAATTTTGGCTGTTCTCTTGAAATTATATTATATAAAATTGGAAACAGCCACCGCAGTTGCTAGCTCATTATCTGGTATACATGTAAACAAAGAAATCCATATGCAAAATACAAGTGGGGAAAAGTATTTCTTGAATTTAAAGTCACACGACCCACACCATTGAGCGCTGAATTTTATCAACCAAAAAAGTGCGATTAAACCCAAGCTTATGGATAAGTTGACGGTCACAAAATAGTACTAAAACAGGTACCTGATGTTGGCTGAGAAATAAGCAGATGGATTAATGCGACAACGTAGTCTGAGATTTGCAGCACTAAATACACATACAGTTGCATCCAAAAAGCTGGCATATATCAGTTGGCTATCACATGAGAATGTTGCATGAGAGATGACAGCTGAAGATTCACGTGGAACCCACTAGAAAAGAAGACAGCATCAGGAAATTTTAAGTGTGGTTATTATCAAGATGTTACGCAAGGAGCAAAGCTACCTGCTTAACACAGTCTAATTGTCTTGCTTCATAGATTGCAAGCTGGAACTCATGCACAACCAGGAAGTGTATCTGGTCCAGATGAAACTGGACACGTGTATCAGATTGTGCAGACGGTGTTCTTCCTGTTGGAATATGCAGGAATCTGGATTTCTGCTTTTCCCATCCATCAGAATTCCAAACACAGATCTAGAATAAAAATTCCAATCCGAATCATGAGATAGTACATGGATATAGATTGCTCAGTGGACAAGCAGAGGCAACAATGCCATTTCAAAATACAGGATGAAAGTTGTGAGTAATGAAAACAAGAGGCAATTTCATACTTAAAAAGGAACCCTGTTGAACAAGATTCTGTATAATTTGAACAAAAATGAAAAAGAAAGAAAACAACACAAACTCAACATGCAAGTTCAGAGAGATTCTGAAAATAGTAGCAAATTAAGCAAATTATGTACTTCAAATGAGCTAAAACTGCAGTATGGACTCCTGTTTAGCTTTCTGTTCCTAAAATCTGATACAAGGAAACATACCTGAGCATCTGCACCAGATGATACCAACACATTTAACAAATGGGAGAAGGCAAGACCAGTTATTCTTTTCGAGTGGCCCTTAAGCTTGCTTTTGACCTGCATCAAGCAATAGGAATCGGTTAAAGATTCCTTCAGAGACACTGTCATCAAATTCTTTGGGAACTGAACATACCTCATCTACACGAACATTATATATCTGGATGGATGAATCATCCATTCCGATAGCGATAATATTGTTATCTTGAGGATGGAAAGCAAGAAACGTTGCTGCAGGTGGTGCAGCCATGAAAGTAGTCATTGTCTGCATTTGTCCAGGAGAGAAAAATCAGATCTGACAGGAGAATATAAAGCAGTCTTCTATAACCAAGAAGAGAAAGCATTTCATCAGCTACCTTAAATGTCATCATGTTAAATAGAGAAATCTTTCCTCCAGATGCAGACATTACATATGAATCATTCTTGGATAAGGCAAAGCATGGAACAGCCACTTCAGGATTTGAATCAGTGACATCATTCGTCATCAGAATGCCACTGGAGGGTTGCCATAACTGAGGTGAAACATTGGCAGTTGCCTACAAATGAAGTGTCAAAAATGAAGACACGAAGTATTTATTTCATTTTAGAACACTGCTAGGTAGTGATAACCTTCATATATAAAGGATACCTTGCCAGTTGAGTTACGGTCGTTTCGTTGCCACTTCCAAAGCAGGTGAATCGCATTTGATGCCAATGCAAAAATGGCATTACCTGAATTAGTATAGATCAGCCTTGATATCTGCATTACATAGAAGCATTTGAGAAGTATTATATTCTTGTTGCAGGTAAGCTGCAGCCCAGGAGTCCTTCATCTAAATAAAATTAGAATTAAACTTCATTGGACCCATAATTGTTACACAAATAGATAAATTGCGTGAGCTAGAATAATAACTGTTCATTCCCCTTCTTCTCTATACTCCAAAATCTTTATTCTCTAATGGGCCTATCATATAAAATGTTTGCACAGAAAGGTCTAGTTCTCGCTTCATAAAATGAAACAATCCCCAAGATTATTTAATTTAGATGCTGGGATAAAGTAATTACAAGAATTGAGAAATGTGCTAAAAGTCCTAAATTCATACTAATTTCCTCAATGGAAGTCCAAAAAATATAATTCTTGCTCCTTTGCAAAGCTTTTGAAATGTAGTCTTTCACCAAGACATTTATAAACCACTGTTAATGATGGGTTATTGTCTCTTTTTTTTTGGGGGTGAGGAGGGGAGAGGTTGACTGCTGAACTTACTGTTGAAAATACCCATTCAAGAGAACAGTTGTGTTGAGATTAAATAATCCAATCAAAAGAGGACAAGGCCTAATAGAAGAGATTGGGTTAGACACTTATGATGCAGCTGTAACATTTGGCAAAAAAGATGGCTGTAAATCTCATGGAATAAACTTCTCCTAATTCTGCCTCCCAAGAGTTTGTTTCTTAATAAGCCACTTGAATATTTGGATATCAGGACATGTTTTGAATCTTGGGGCTACTGGAAAGCCCAACCCTAGTATGCCCTGGGATAGGTTGTATGATTGATTTCACATGCCCCCCAACTACGGGAATGCTTGGGGCACTTGCAAATAGAGAATACAAACATTGATGTAACTCACATGAGACCCAAGTAATGCATTGAATAGGTTTAATTAATTTGCCCGTAAGGTATCATTGATGTTGATGATATGGGCATTTGAAGCTAAATTAGGAGTAACAGAAACAAAATAAGATCAATAAGACCAGCAAAAAAGCGTATCTAATGTCCAGAATAGTTATAACCACAATGTTTACTTCCATCAATAAAAGCCAAGGTAGCATGTGTCATTTTTGGCTTGAATTCAAATTTCAAGAACATTTCACAAAAGCTTCAGCAGATATCCACCTTGTGCGGTTTCATAAATAAATACGTATTTTGCATAGGTTTGTCAAGGTATCATGTGTCACTTTTGCCTTGGAAGTTACAATACCATTTTTAAAAGTTAGAATACCATTTTTTTCACATGTTTTTCACGATTTTTGCATCAGACCCTGAGTCGTCTCTTTGCACGAATCATTAAAGGAGTAAACTCCCAAAATGGAAAACCAACTGAAACATCTGATATTCATAAGAATAACATGCTTGAGAGTATTATCCACAGATTTTATGCTGGACAGTAGGATGGGCTAAGTCCATTATGAACAAAAATTAATGAAAATTTGATCATGCTGAAACTAAAAACTACAAAGCACTATCATGCCCAAGCAGGAGTCAAAAACAAGAACAATGTCATTCGTAAAGAATTCCACTAACAAGACATACCTTAGTTACTCTTGCATTTTCTGGAAGCCGCAAAGTCCGACAATGCGACGGTTCGTTGATTTCACTGAGCTTCCATATCTTTGATTTATCATTGGTTTCTTCAGTTATTCTTGGTATGACATCCCCCAAAGTTCTGACATCCCCATTCTGGAAAACTCAATTTTATGTTAAAAGTAAACATCCCATGGCAACCAATGTATCTGCAAGCTGAACAACAATAACCAAAAGATGGCCCAATGCTCAAGACTTCCCATATTGGGGGCTCTAGAGAGGATTAGATGTAAACAAGAATCCCTACAATGCAGATAGGTTATCAGTGTGGTTTGAACCAACAACCTCCGAACAACTTTGCAATTGCTCGGAGGCTCAACTACTAATGTGAATCAGGTTTTCTATTCTTTTTTATTTCATAGTTATATATTAGAATGTTATATTGCATGTGACTGATAAATGGAACTTATTCGCATCACAAGAAACTCATTGTGAAGTTAAATCAGCATATAGCATTCACATACCATTGCACCAACAGATGCCACAGGAACAACTCGATCTGCAAGTCCAGCACTAGTATCTGCTAAAATAGGATTTAATGCCGACTGCATAAAATAGGATCTCTTAGACATTGTCTTCCATGTACCAGTTTGATGTGATACTTAGCAAAACCACATTAACTAGCAGGTCACCTTAGCTAAAGATTCTGATGCATAAGAAAGATTTTCAAATGGGCGTAGCAGCTGAAGACCATCAGAATTGGCCAGAATTTTGATCCCATTATCATTAGCAGAAACAGCCAAGAGTGTGCCATCCTTGTTGAAGCGAATATGTGGGCTTGCCTTTGATATTGAAGATTAGTAACACAGATTACACACCAGTTGTGCATGTTGTTGATATTAAGGAAAAAAGAAACAGAAGACTAAATGCTAAAATGGCAAGCACTAGATACTCTGCAAAATATGCACCACAGATTCCCCAAGGAGAACTTTTGTCAATGTAGAACTTAGCTTTCATTTAAACTTCACAATTATCAGAAAGGAATAAATATTACCGGAAGCCCACCATCAGCATCAATAGACGTCAATAGCTGAACATTATCCATATCCCAGAACTTAATGGAGAAATCATCTCCAGCAGCCAAAACCCGGTTTCTAGTTGTATCAAATTGAACAACTCTCAGGGAGCGTTTCCTAAATCCTTGATATGTTCTTTTTATGGCACCTTCACTTTCATTCCATTCAACAAGATGTGACTCTCCTTCTTTACTGGTGCCACATGAAAAGAGCCTGTGATAGCCCACACCACCAAGAGACCAGAGTGAGGGAGGGAAAGGAAACAAAAAGATTAGTATGTGACTGACAAATGACATAAGGCCAACATCATTGATGCACAGACCCAGTATAATAACCTGGTTCCATCAGAACTATAAGCCATGGTGGTGCACCAGAGGCCTGGAGCATCATATTCTACTCTGGAGCCCAGATTGTCATATAACCATGCTTTAATTTTTCCGTCAAGTGCCGTTGAAAATATAAACTAGAGAATTGAAGGAAAAGAAGCATGAGGAGAGAAAGAATAAAACAAAATAACATCGACAGCTGCAAATACAATACACAAGAAAAATATATGGAAGATAGAAAATGATGCTGATGAAACTACCTGATTGTTCCCCTTGTAGTAAGGACAGACAGAATACACAGGGGCCTCATGACCTTCAAAGGTATACTGCTTTGCACCAGTTGCAGCATCCCACACCTAGATATAACAAACAAGTGGCAGCTAAAGATCATTGAGCTTAAGCTTGGATAATGAAAGAATGACATACAATGAAAAACCAACCTTGATGGTCTTGTCGTCACCACAAGTTATAACACACAGTTGTTTGTTGGGGGTAGAAAAAGCAATATCATTTACTCCTCCAACATGAGCATCAATCTAGAAATACAAAGGAAAGAAATTTAAATGTAACAACAATAGGGCAAACTAAACTATTACGAAAAGGAAAAACGAAATTCAACCACCCAGCACACTGGCATCAATATGTACCTCCAAATGTTGCCGTGCGTCTTCACCACCATGATATGAATATATCTGTACAATGTGCCTTGAATAGGCAACTCCTGATTACATAAACAACAAGCACATACTAATTGTACTTTTCTTTCCTTTAAAAAAGGCTCAAATTGGTAATTCAATATTATCCAAAAACTGCAAATCTCAGAACTCACCATATAAGAATCCATCGGGGCTCCACACTATACAGTTAACAGAGACACCTGGATCTTTAACTAGAGCTGCCTAGATTCCAACAGCATATGACACATTACCAACTCACTAGTCAGTTTCATATTCCATTAATAATTAAAAAATGACAACCCAGAGCATGAGTCTCCTGCTATGAACAGCACTCAAGAAAGGATCAGATAACTTTGAATTCATTATTTACAGTCTTACTTGCATTACGCAACAGGCCATTCACGACTTGAACCCCTGACCTAGAGGTCACATGGCAAAAACTCTACCAATTTCATTAAGGCTCTCCTACATAATCTATTAAGATTCGAGCCTGAAAAAAAAAAAGAATTATTCTTTGCCATAGACGAGAAGGGCCACACCTGCAGTGGCATTGAACAGGCTCCAAGATCCCAGACTTTGAAATTTCTTGATAACAATCTTTCACGAGAGCCGACATCCCATAAGGCTATCTCCCCCACATTGGTACCAACTGAAGCATCAATTGGGCAATAGTCAGAATGGACGCAAAAGGAATCAATAACATATAATTTACAAAGGCAAGTTGCAAAATTGAAAATCTCGAGAAAAGAAAAATTACCAAGAAGTAGAGTTTGCTGAATAGGATGAAAGTCCATGCTCATAGGAGATGATCCCTGATTCAAAGTCCTTGCAACAATTTTTGGCAAATCCTCAGAGGCACTATATGCTTGACTATGGCCATGAATTGGAAATGATACTGGTAACACATTAACTGGTAGATTTGCCTGTATCATGAAATTTGTAAGGAACACAAGGATATAATGGAGCAAACTCACTGCTAAGGAACAATTATTGCAAGCACAATTAGGTACCTCGTCACTGATACCCATGGGTCTTGTTCTTTTGATAAAATGGTCAGAATCCTCAGAGGGATAATCCGCGGAAGAATTTGTTGGTGGAGTCTTTGGATGCTTAACTGCAGCTAGACAGGACAGTGAAATATCACGATTCCCTAGAGTTGTTATCCAAATACTATGAAATAGGACTCATGATCATGTTGAAGAAATGCAGTCTATCCAAAGAAAAAATTGTTGCTGAATATACTACCTGCAATTGAGGGAACACCAAGCCCAATGGCTCCACCAGAAACTGCAGGATGAGTAACAGTAGAAGGATTGGATATCCAACTAGCAAGCGCAGTTGGAACTGGAGCTGGTGTAGGTTGAAAAGTCTGAAGGCAGATGATGAAAAATTAAAATAAACATGTATTAGTCAAAGATAAACTTGTAGCTCAAACATCTACAAGCAACCCACCCCATGTGCATCCAATGGTGGAAACCCTCCTGCTTTTGGCAAAAAACCTAACAGTGGATTATTTGCAGACAATGGAGCACGAGCACTATTTGGTTGTCCACGTGTATGATCCACAAATAGAGTTTTTATATCTGGATTTGGCCTTGGATTTTTGCAGAGTTGGTGCTGCCAATTTAGGCTGCATTTTACAAGGGATATAATTTAATCAATGCTCGCAGTGTATAGCATCTAGAAGCAATCAATTTAAGCCACAAGTTGAGAAATTGACTCTGCGGCACACCAGTGCAGTATGCATTCATGCCATGAACTATGATAGGAAGACAATGAAATGAATTTGTACTTTTGTTTTCATTGCAATTGTAGCCATTGATCAGGAATTGTAAATTTCATTGTAAATAAACTTATTTGATTCATCAAAGTAATCTTATTAGTGAAACAATAGCTCCTTTCAATTGACCTTATAGATGCTAAAATTGTTTCCAATTTAACAGCATGAAAAGATTCCATTGTAATTCACATGCTCAAATATGACATTAAGCACATTTTGCCAACCCATGTAAACTCGCAAGCACAACTAAATAATTCACCTTTGGTTAATGAAGGTTCGCAATCTTGAATTTTTTAGGTTTGGAAACAGCAGTTTGTCACGAAATAAGGGATTTGCTTCAATGAGCTTCTTGAGCTCTGCCAACATAATTGCCCTAGCAGACTTCGTATCTGCATACTTGGAGAGTTGCTCGTTTTCCCTGCATGCATAATATTACATTTTGAGTATATTCTCGGCGATTCTATCAATTAAGCAGTTACATAAATATTTCACAACACATCAATACCTGAAGTTTTCAGATGTCAGAAGCTGGGTAATTTCCTTAAAAAGTTGTTCATTAAATGAAGCGAAAACTTTTAGATCCTTCACGAGTATCTCAACAGCCTTTGAACGATCATGCCTACAAAAGTAATAGAGGTCACGTAATCAACTCATTCCAAAAGATATTGATATGCGGTAAAAGCCCAATAATGATTTTAAATCTAATACATCCCTTCACAACAAATATTTTTGGCCTATAATAAATAAATTAAGCACATGCCTACCTCTATCATGCGTGGTTATATGTTCTAAGGAAAATGGTGGTTCCAAGAATCAAACTTTGGGCTATTTTTTGTTACAGATGCTCTGACATTATGTAAGAGAAACCAACTCATCCCAATATCTTAAGCTGTTAGGAAATAATACTTGAATGGAATTACACTCTAGCGCCAAATATTCAACATTTTTTGGACATGGAATACATGGAATGCTGCGAATAACATATGAGAGGAATCTCATTAAATAAAAGGATTAAATGCAAAGAAGTTCACAACTACGACAAAACTTACTTGTCCAATGCCTCTAGATACTTCTGCTTCCTAATTTCGAAAAAAATCTTCATGGAGTAACGATTGTCGTCCACTTTGGTAAAACCGGAGAGGTACCGCTCGACATCATCCCAGTTGCCATTGTGTACCTCATCCTCAAAGTACTTCATGTTAAAGAAAAACCCAGATTCCTGTTCGAGCCTATTCATACAACAAACAACCCATTAATCATCGGAAAAACAATAACCAAATCACCATATTGACCCAAATGTCCACACGAAATTTTAAAAATATATGATAAAGCCTACTTGTGAACAGTTTCCTTGAACTTCTCTTCATCTAGAAACTGTAAAATCAGGAATACAAGCTCTCTACTGAGAGATGACATTTTAGCTGCCCTGTCTTCGAATCCACAGGCTCAGAAATCACCTAAAATAATTGCAGATCTACGATAACTCAACAATACCAAAAATAATAAAATAATTTAACTACTAAAACCTAACAGTTAGGACGCTGATCGGGCAACTTTATATCAACTCTACTTTTTTTCCGAAAATTCCGAAAATTTCATAGTAATCAGGGAATTTTCAGAAATCCGACAAGAGAGACAGATAATTCATATTCTATCATTTACGGTTCCACTTAGGCGGTGAAAGATAAACGCAAAAGGAGTAGGGTTTTCTCATGATTGCTCTAGTGAGATTAAACAAACGAGGGCGAGGAAAAATGTTAAGAGAGAATGCATGAGGTAAAAAATAAGAAGCAGAAATGCTGATCATAAAGGAAGTAGAAGACAGATGATCACTTGGTAAGCCACCTAGCGTACCATATTCAGAAGTCGGTCCCACTAAGCCGGCTTCGATTGTCGGTGTTTACCGGCGCCGAATCTTTCCGACACAGCCGCCCTTCGGCTCAGCCGCTGACCAGACTATGAATAAAAAAAACTAAATGATTTGTATTTTTATTTAAAAATATTAGTATCTTTTTAAATATTAATCGTTTTTATTTTTTTAATAGCTTTTAAAAATAACAAATAATAAAAAAATAATATAATATTTAATACTTTATTTATTTTAATATTGTAACGGATAAAAATATGATGTCAGAAATAATATCATGCATTCGGTGTGCACGATTTCTCTAATCTAGTCCGTTTGATTTATAATGATAGATATCCAAGCTAAATCTAACGATGATTCATAAATAAAGTACAGTTAAATAGTGACTAATATCAAACTATAAATTTAAGATGCCGGTAAAATTTTACTCCCTTATTATCGATATATTTACAAAATTAACACTAAATGAAGGATCCCTTGTGTGATAGAATTTAACGTCGCGATTGATCAATATTTCAGTCAAATTACTACAATATTTGATTTTAAAATAAGTGTTAATTTTGTTGAAAAATAACAGCATAATGTATTTATTTGCAAAATTTTAAGATAGTTTATTATAAATAACTTATTAATTTAAATATGTGAAAGTTTATTTTTAGAGTTTTAAGTTTCCTACCTCCGTAACAACATCCACCTGAGAAAATATAAAAAGTAATTCTTTTTGGATTGAAAATGCATATGGACTTGTGCGGAATTTTTTTGAAAGAGAATTCTAAATAATTTTGTAATTAATTATTTATTTTCATGCAAGTGTTAACATTTATTTAAGTAATAATTTTGTTACATATAATTTGTTGACATTTAATATATAAAATTCTAAAACTTGTAATGACCTATTGTCGAATATATAATGAAATGAGACTTAGTTAAATTAAGTGTATTTTGTTACAATAATTTTATATTTGGATGTAAATTAAGGAAAACAAATTGCCCGTGTTCTACGCTCGTACAGCAATCGGACATGACTTATGCGTGCATAGCAGGATATGGGCACTTGTGTATGGTTGAGACGTTCATGCACTAAGTAATAGTCCCGCACCTAATAATCATACGGCCGACATTTACATGTATTAAAATTTTTGTCATAAATTTAAATTAAATAGATTAATTTAAATAATTAATTATAATTTTTAAAATTAAAAATCTCAAATAATTTTAATAAATAATATAAAGTTTTAAAATTAGGGTATAACAAATCAAATACATTGAACCCGACGAATCAAAAATCCATATAGGATCTCATTGATAGTCATCCAAATCAAATAAATACAACCTACTCTACAATCATCATAATGGAGGTAACGATTCATCCAAAAATCATAATCAAATATAATATAATATCCAAATTATACCCAAAATATAACAATGAATTTATATCCAACCGATACCATAATTCAATCACATCAAATATCGATTTAATCTATAATGAAATTGAAACTCACCGAATCAGATGAATAACTGATCGACCACATCCTCACTCCTGCAATGCATCCGAATCTTCTACTCTAAAAGGATAAAACAGAAAACGTGATCCAAGCGCTCAACAAGTATTATATTGAAACAAAAGGAATCTAATGAATCAGAGGTAATGTCAAATTGATAAAAATCTATTCAGATAACAAAATAAAGCTAAATCGTCGATAAAATAAATCCAATAGAAATCCAAAATCAAAAATCTAATAGTAGTCTCGCACTCAAATCAAATATCTAAATTCAAAACAAATATCGAAATCAAAAAAATAGTCCTGGTTGGGATGTATATATATATATATAAGCAAAATAGAAGTGATTCAGAGCAATTCCAATAGATAAATAGCCAATTTTAAAGTTTAATCTAAGTCCGATTTTGAGTTCGAGTCCAAATTCAAGGCCCGATCAGCTTATAATTTAAGGCAGAATCTGATAGCCAGATGATCCAATAACGTGTGTAGAACCGAAGCAACACCACGACAGATAGTTCAAGGTTTCGTATCAAAATATATAGTCAAAACTATTTATACGAGATATACCAAAACTCAACTGAGGGCGAAATCGGCGAATTTAAAATTCAAATCAAATTTCAATATAAATCAAAGTAGAGATACAAATCATAAATCAAATTTGAATTCCAATTATTTAAAGATTAGCTTGAAAAATGGTTACACATAATTTCAATAACCTTATGCCAAATCAAATGTAAATTAGGCCAGTATGGATGATCACCCATAAACTTGTCAAATATATTAAAACGTTCGAATTTATTATAATGTCAAATCAAATCATCCAAATGGAAATGGTCATTACTACAAACCTTTCCTACCGGAGGAAAGGAATTTTCAAATAACCAATATCTTCTCGTCGGGAGTTGATCAGAATATCTAATATCTAAATCCAAATATAGTAATCACAACCTGACATATGTATGCGACTGCACAACTTATGTAAAGTTTCACACTCATTTAATACAAATATACTAATATAAAAATATATAACATATAATAAATTTTTCAGACTTCTAAAAAAATATTAAATCTTCTAAAATCATAAAACATAGTCCAAAAATATCCAAATCAACTAATGAATTATATATGTATGTTCAGATTTAACAAATCGAGTATATATAAAAATACATGTATGTCAGTAAAAATTTTAAATAGTATCCAAAATATTTTAGATATTAAATCAGACCAAATAGGGGGTTTATAGATACTTGCCTTGATATCATACTTTACAGATTTGAAGAAATGATATCCACGTCTTCTCTGTCCTGCCGCGAAGTTTGCACCTCCGTCATTCCTTTCTCTCGCAAACTATGTTGTCGCGAGCATCTTTGCATCTACTGCCGCCTATGGCCACCTCCTCAACCCCCCTACGGCTGTCGTTGACCACCGGTGAGCAATCCCCTCGCCGGCGCCACTGCAAACCCTCTTTCTTATTGTGCAAACCCTCGATTCATCGCACTTTCCTCCTTCGATTCATACCAACACAAAATGGAGGGTAAAATTACAAAGTGGCCATTGTCAGACTTCCATTTTCAGCACCAATTCACCGATCAGCGGCTGGCCATTGCCTCCTGCACCGGCCCTCTCCCTCATCCCCTTCTTCTTCTCTCCGTTTTTCTGTCCCCGATCCCCCTTCTCTATTTTCTTCTTTTTTTTATTATATATATTATTATATATTATTATTACTATTATTACTATTTTCTTATTTTACTTTTATTTTATTCTAAAATCTAAATTGATCTTCGGACGATAGTACAAGCGTACCTCGGGTGCTAATCGAATTGATTCAAATATCCTTCCAAATTTTATAATATTAAATTAATTTTTACCATATTTAAATTATTCAAAATCATAATTAAGATTAAATTGATTCGTACGAAAATCTGGGATATTATATTCTTCATTCCTTATAAAAATTTCGTCTTTAAAATTTACATATCTCAATCATTACCTCAATTATTATACAGTGAGGATATTTTTTTAAACTTTATTTTCAATCTTCTCAATAGTCTTCCTTGATTAAATAATTTATCCAAATCTAATCCTCAACAAATAAGAATATTCTCTCAAAATCGTCATCAAGATCTCTTAACACTTCTT
>JAOVVI020008065.1:0-14437 GCA_028571085.2 Nepenthes alata
GTTCACTTTCTCTCTCGATTTTCAATTTTCTATTACCGTTCGATCATCAAAGGCGATTTACTGACTTGAGCGTCAGAGTATTTTCGGTGGAATAACTTTCCGCCGACACGCTGACCTGTTGTGCTTTTTAGTGGTGTGCAGGATTCGCGTTCAGGGAACGGAACCGGTTCAACCATCCAGACGAATCCGTTCGAAGTTTGGATCCAGGTACGCATCATATATGATTTATGATTTTGATCCTATATATAAGATGATTGATATATTATTAGTAAATATTAATATACTAAAATTTCTTAAAATATCAATATATTAATAAAAATAAATTATTTTTTTTTGGAAAACGTTGATAAAAGAGAAACATGGAAAAAAACTTAAAAATAAAAATTATAATTCTATTGAACATGGTCTTATTTTTTTCGTACTCTTTTTTGAGGTGATTATATAATGGCACTTTGATACGTGCTCCATGGTCGTATCGTGCTCCGTCGCCGACGACAAGGTGAGAGGAATGAAGAGAGGGGAGTTCTAGCAGAGGAGGGCAGTAGGAGAAGTAATTGAGAGCATAAGAGAGAGAGAGAGAGAGAGAACAGCCGGGGGAAGGGGGAAGGAGAAAAGTATCGAGAGGGACGAGGGAATTTTAGAGAGACAGAGAGTGATAGAGAGTAGGGAATTAGGGGATGAAGGGAAAAGGGAAAGGGAAATCGAGAGAGTGGGGCAGAGAGGAGAGAGACGCAGAGAGGTAATTAGAGCGAAAGAGTTAAGAGCCCAAAGTATCTCCCATTCCTTCCATTAAACAGTACATATATAGGAAATGAGTTGGTTGGGAGGAACTAACTAACTATCTAACAAACTAAAGGGAAAATCTAAAGGTGCTAATAAACTGGGGAAATGGATTAATACAGGGGCACAACATATGGGTCAGAAGACAAATAAAAGGCCGTAATATTGTCGTTCCTTTCAAAATAACATTGTCCTCAATGTTAAGTGACTTAGGTCCAGAAGTCCCAATCCCGGTGCAACAACGCTGTTCTTGCTTGACAGATAGAGTGGCAGAGTCACAATCAGTTGCTGTGTCAACAAAGTCCACGACCTCATACACAACGTTTCCCCCGAGCTCTGAGTGCACCAGCTTAAGATTGTCATTGTTAACTACCGACGCATCAGGCTTCCAAGATCCCCCACTGTCAGCTTTTTGGTGTCCAACAGCCTTGGATTCAGCCTCTCGTTGTCGCCTACCATCTAGTGTTGTGAATTCTGCAGGCACATTGAACACACCAAGCCGACCTATCTGAAGAACCTGAACTGGAAGTATTGAATTCTTCATTCCACCAGTATCAAATAAGTTGGGTTTTGGGATTTGGCGTTCCATATGCTTCGTTCCTGGTGCGTGTAGTACCCCACAAACCAGCTTCCAAAATGGATGAGCCTTGTCATCTTCTGGAATAAAATCGAGAGCTCCAATTCCATCTGGTTGACCTGGGCCTTGCCCATAGCATAACGTATTCCGACCATAGCATGTACTAAGGGTGAAGTCACCTAGCAGTCCACTATCATGGCAAAAAAACACCCAGAACATTTGGAGTAACATCACCACAATTTGTCTGGCAGAATGCAGCCACAAACCACATTTTATCACCCTGCCCACGAGCACTCCTGACACGCTTAGAAACACTTACATACTTGGTCACGTTTTTACCAGAAGAAGAGCTGAAGGAAGCAGCCATTTCTAATAACTTGTGCTGAATGTTATGATGGTTAGGAAGAATGGTGGAAATTCTTAGGGAAAGGCCCTTTGTCCTAGATTCATCGAGAACATCACTTGCAGTAGTATCAGGAGGTTGTTCCATGAAATGTGCCGCAGCGCCCTTGTTACCCCCGCTTGTCAATGAGTTTGCATGGCTCATGGCAGTTCCATGGAATGCAAACCTGGTAAAACTGCCAACCGGAGAGGGAGAGCCCTGTCTTTCACTCTGTGAGAATTTCCTTACCGCATAAGTATCTGTATCACCCATACAAACAATGGTAGTATATTGGCAGCTCCAACAATGCAGCAAATAATGCTCAGCTGCGAAGGCTAATTGCCACACACCAACGAAGGATGGTTGGAGGGTATCTACACCATTTCCCGATTCAGCCTGGACACTTGCTCTTCCGGTCAGACAAGGCATTTTGCAACTAGATGGGTCCCTTAACGATGAAGAAGTGATGGAAACACGCCAATCAATCTTAATGAAGACTTGTATTAAGTTAAAACATGTACTGGGATCCATCACTTCTTGCAGTGGTTGTGTAAGGGAAATGCCCAATCCATCGTCCTCGGTTCTAGTACTAGCTTTGCAACCAATATGATCCTCTAATGAAGAGGAGTTTATGGTAGCATGAATACACCACCAACCGAGTTTGTTTTGCGGTGGAGGATCTGAGTTTATTTCTAAGGGCCAGAGTGGTATCTGCCTTGATAGGGACAACCTTATGTATCCCAGCCTCTCGTGTTCAACCAAAATTGGCTCATTACCGGATATGTCAAAGCAAATTGAGCTGCCGGACTTCTGTACGCCAGCTAGAAGAGCAAAACCACTAAACATTCTCAATGAGCCTAAGATGAAAGCATGAACAAAACTTATGGTGTGCACATTTGGTACTAATGAGATGGCAGATCCAATTGCCACCGGAGCTTTTAGGGACTTGGTGATTGGATTGGCCGAATAGGTGGAGGGAGAAACTGAAAGTATTTTCAACACCAGACTATGTACAGGATTTAACAAAGGAGTCATACCTCAAAACAGTACAAGAGCCTAAGTGTTCTTGTTTTCCAAAATAGCAGCAGGCTGAACAATCAGTAGCCAGTAGTGTATGTTCACCTTTGTTGTTGGCATTGCGTAGCTGGTATGGTCTACAACCAAGGCTACAAGGTCTGAATTATTCAATCCTTGCAACGTTGGGGCAGGAACGAGTACAGGGGCCTTGTTCTGGTCCTTATCCGTCAGAAGGAGGCTGTCAGACAAATTCTCGGAGTCCATAATTGTTTCAACATTAGGCACGACCTGTGAAGGAGTTGGAAGACTGTGTGGTGGAGGAAGCTTTTGTAGGGATGCCTTAGAGGTGTTACGGATGCAGGTGACAATTTTGTTGGATATGTGCGAGGCTATTGTAGGTGGATTTGGTTCAAGGAAGGAAAAATGTTTGTGTGGGAGTGCCAAATCTGTGTGATAGTAGAGACGGAGGAAATGATTCGAGTAGCAGGTGATCGTACTGACACCATGCTCGAAGAAATGGCAGTGTGAGGAAAATTTGAAAAAGTGGAAGCCGAAATCGGTGATGAAGGTGAAGACGACGAGAAATTTGTAGTTGACAATGGTAGTCGGTCGAGGCGGTTGGGGTAGGATGACCTAATTTGTGCTGAGATAAGAGCAGAAATGACTATATGAGGAACGGGTGGTGGTACGGAACCAGTGACGGACGGGGTTGCAGGCAGAGGAACGTGACGATGATGGGAAGCCATCGTAGATGAAGCTACATGAAGCGAAAGGTTTACTGACCGTTTAGTGGATTGCTCGAAGTTGAGGAGTGATTTGCTGAGTTCCACTATGGACGAGTTGATTTCGGTGGAGGACGACCAGATCTGTAGTGTTGTTGAAACTGTGGTGGACATAAAGGTGCCAAATCGGTCAGTAGCTCATCAGAGGGACTTCATCTCGTTGGCCAGTGTGGCGATCGCCCTTTCGATCGCTTCGAGAGCTCGTTCTTCGATCTCCTCTACTTTTCACTGAATGAAAGCACCAAATGATGCGCGCTTTGTGGTGGTGGTTGGAAAAATCATCGTCGGTGGCAAACGGAGTGAAGGGAGAGGGGAGTTCAGGCAAAAGAGAGAGAGAGAAATTGGGAAAACAGAGGGAAAGTTCAGGAAGGAAGGGGAAGGAGGGGAGAGGAGAGACACAGAGAGAGAGAAGGGTAGACAGTAGCAGAATAATCCTTTTTCCGTAATCACCCTCAGGGGCCCATGGTAGGACTGCAAACCCATGGAATTTGCAATTTCTCTCAAACGTTAAGTGCTAGAAACACCCACTGTTGAAGGTAGCAAGTGCTCCTCCTCCAACAAAGGAAGTGGCTGAAGAATTGTTTCTGGAAATGGTTCTATTGGTAATTCGTCCTCATCGGAGTCAGCCTCCGTAAGTGGAACAAGAATCTGACCACCTACACCCTTCAGGTCCAGATCTATCAATTTTAAGTTTTCAACCAGCCGTTCGGGCATAAAGCTGTGTGGAGTAAGGGAATTCGGCAAGGTGGTGGCAGTATATGGCTTAGCGATTTGGGAATTAGGGGTTTCAGCCGAAGTCGAGAAGAATGAAACAAGGTATGGAAGCCACGGTGGTTCGACGAATTGTTTCTCGACGCGAGACAAGAAGGGAGAAATTTCAGTGAAGGTTCGCTGGAATGTTGCCCTGATGGAGGTAGAACTGGTAATGGCGGTCTGGAGAGAATGGTCAGGGGTGGAAGCCATAATCGATGATGAGGTCGAAGGCCCAAAGGGATGTACAGTCAGTGAGGGTAGTATAGTGAGTTGAGGTGGTACGGAGCTAGTGAAGGAAGGGATTGCAGGTTGGGGATTTACAGGTTGGGAAAAGTGAAGATGTGGCGCAATCGGAACTGGAAGATGGGAAATAATGGCTGAAGAAAACACAGAAGGTGAGAAAGCCACTAACCAGTTAGTGTATTGCTCGAAGCTGTGGAGTGATTGGCGGAGTTCCACCATGGACGAGCTGAGTTCGGTGCAGGATGACCGGATCTGTGCTGTTGCTGAAACCGCAGTGGACATGCGGGCGCCAAATCGGTCGATAGCTCATCGGAGGTCCTTCATCGCGTTGGCCAGTTCGGCAATGACTGCTTCGAGTGCGTCGAGTGCTCGTTCTTCGTTCTCCTCCACCTTGCCCTCAATAAAAGCACAATTTGATACATGCTCCATGGTCGTATTGTGCTCCATCGCCAACGACAAGGTGAGAGGAATGAAGAGAGGGGAGTTCTGGCAGAGGAGGGCAGCAGGAGAAGTAATCGAGAGTGTAAGAGAGAGAGAATAGCTGGGGGAAGGGGGAAGGAGAAAAGTATCGAGAGGGAAGGGGGAATTTCAGAGAGACAAAGAGTGAGAGAGAGGGGCAGAGAGGAGAGAGACGCAGAGAGGTAATTAGAGCGAAAGAGTTAAGAGCCCAAAGTATCCCCCATTCATTCCATTAAACAATACATATATAGGAAATGAGTTGGCTGGAAGGAACTAACTAACTCTCTAACAAATTAAAGGAAAAATCTAAAGGTGCTAACAAACTGGGGAAAGAGATTAATACAGGGGCACAGCATATGGGTCGGAAGACAAATAAAAGGCCGTAACACACTCACATTAGATAAATATTTTAAAATATTTAAAATATATTATCTATATTATTATAATAAATTTATAAATTAATTAAACAATATTTTTTAAAAAATTTTATAAGTGATGGGTACGTTTATAGTGAACTGGCCCAAGAAGAAGGAACGACCCGAATCCACGAGGGTCCATTTATCCGCGCCTGGAAGGTCAATGCGTGCCTTTGATCAGTCGAAAGGCCAAAAGGGACCGGTATAGGGACGGGCAACTGACTCGCAAAAACGGTCAACATTCTATTGACCGAAAGTGCCACAATAGGCCGGCTCCATAATAGGTCTCACGTGAGTCAAGCCCAATTTGGACCACACTCACTCACAACCAGCAACGATCCTCTCCCTTGATTTCTCACTCTCCCAAAAGACAATCACCATTACAATGGTTACAAATATACTCAGCGCACCTCACACGAGAAAAACGTCAGATTCTCTCCTCTATCTGCAACATACCCTAACAATTACAAAGAATAGAAAGAAAGTAATCCTCCTAAGGAGCCATTACCGCCCTTAAAGCCCAATGCTAAGAAAGAAAGCCTACCCAACAGAGCGCAGGAATCAAAAATTCCTATCAAATGAAGGATTCCCAACATCTCCTCACTCCAGGCACACTCTCATCTTGGCTAATAGATGCTCTCCTTCCTGCTAGAAATCACTCTAAAAAAGCTCACACTCTCTCTAAGAAGAATCCCTGACAAGCTCTCACGCTTACAAGACATCAACCTTCTCACACACTCTCTCGCCTCTGTCACTACGTTTCTTAGGAACACAGTGCAATACGTTAGCATTCTCTTTGAGCCACGACAAGCCTCTCATGACAAGAGCAAGACCCTAACCACAAACACTCTCAGCATTTCTTATCATTCTGTCTTTTCCTTAACCTTCTCGATCTTTGAAGGTGTTTACTGACTAGAGCGTCAGAATATTTTTGGTGGAACAACATCCCACCAATACTTGACTTCTCATTTGTTATAGTGGTGTGCAGGATCTAGACTCAGTGAATGGTATAAGACTCAACGATCGACTTGACCTAAACCTATTTGAATCTTGGATCCAGAATGAAGAAACCCCCAATATTCTTCGGCAAAATCAAGGCCCTGAGTCCAAGAAAGAGTCTCCCGGGCCGTCTGATCCACTAGAGGCAGTAGCCAGTCGGCTACTGGGTAGACCAGAGGAAGGATAGAGTCGAAAATATATCTCAACTCTAAAAGATCAGCTAACGCAGCCCAAACAGATCTAAGACGTGAGAAAATCTGACACCGTGATGAACGCAAGATAGATCTAGACGGTTCTCCTTTCACCGTGGAGATTTTGAATCATTCAATGCCAACAAAATTCAAAATGCCAACCCTTGACTCATACGATGGGAGCGTTGATCCCATGGATCACATCAATCACTTAAGAAAGCGGAAGGAGGAAATCTAGCCAAGTATTGTGATTTTCATCGAACTCCTAGACACTCCATGGAAGATTGCAAGACTCTCCAGTGGGAGATAGAAGAGCTGATCCGTAAAGGCCATCGCACCAAGTTCTTCAAGAACCCTAACCAAAGCTCCGGCACTACAGGCGGAGAGGGACTAGAGCCTTCTCCTCACAGAATAGGGTCACAGCGGGAGTGGTCAACATGATAATGACTCGACCGACCAAGACTCCAGCGGACCACAATGAATGACAGGCTGAGAGAAAGAAATAGCGCACTAAAGATAATGTCATTGGTTTTAGCAACGATGGCTTAGAACATATAATTTTCCCCACGCAAATCCCCTTGTTGTATCCGCGCTTGTTTCAAACAGTAGCGTCGACTCCTAACTGAAGTGAGTATTTATTGATAATGGAAGGTCACATGATTTATTTTATCTTGACACGTTCTTTAAACTCGGTTTAAAAAAGAGTCAGTTAAAACCTGACGAATACTCGCTATACGGCCTTGACAATGAACCCATGCCCGTCCAGGGGACGATCCAGTTAGAAGTCACCCTGGGCACATACCCAAGAATGGCGAGCTATGCGCTCACCTTCTTGGTGGTCGACCTACCCTCCGTCTACAATACTATACTAGGTCACCCGTGCTTAACAGTGTTCGGAGCCGTCACTTCGATTCTGTATCTCAAGATGAAATTCTCGACAGTATGCGGTGTGGGCAAAGTGTTGGGCAATCAAGTCACTGGGCGGACGGGTTACATGTCCCAGATCCCCCCAAGTGGCAACGCCAAGTTGGCGGGAGAACTCGACCAACGAGACGAAGCAACTCTACTGCAAGCACAATCTAGAGAGGCAACCGATCTAATCCCACTGAACTCGAAAGATTCAGAAATGTGCATATAGATCGCGGCTCACTCAACGGGACACTGTGCGACGAGCTGATCACATTCTTACGACAGAACGCCGACATCTTCACATGGACTCCCGTTGAAATGCTTGGGATTCCGGTCGGAGTAATGGTCTAAAAGTTGGACCTCGATCCCGGCCGTAAACACATCAGGCAGAAGCGGAGAAACCATTCTATGAAAAAGTTAATCGCTATCCGAAAAAAGGTTAAAAAGTTGCTGGATGCCGACTTCATCAGGGAGGTCCAGTACCCGGATTGGCTCTCCAACATCATCCTGGTAAAGAAAAGTAACGAAAATTGTGAATGTGCGTCGATTTCACCGACGTTAAGCTATTGTTGGACTCCACATCTGGACACGAGCTGTTGAGTTTTATGGACACATAATCGGGCTATAATGACATCCAGATGAGCCCAGAGGACAAAGAGCACATCTCGTTTATGACGGACCAAGGCACCTATTGTTATAAGGTTATACATTTTGGTCTAAAAGCGCGAGCGCCACTTACCAGTGGCTCATGAATAAGATGTTTGAAAAGTAGATCAGCCACAATATGGAGGTGTACGTTGACGATATGCTCGTCAAAAGCATGGCCACCAATGACCATATTCACGATCTAGCTGAATCTTTCAAGGTCCTCCACACATATACAATGTGAATCCAACTAAGTGCGTCTTCAGAGTATCATCAGAAAAATTCTTAGGATTTATCATCTCTCAACGAGGGATCGAGGAAAACCCAGAGAAGATTAAGTCTCTCGCAAACATGACTCCGGGACAGAGCGTCAAGGACATCCAGCGGCTAACCGGACGACTGACGATTTTTTCCCACTTCTTGGCAAAGTCAAGCTTTTCTTTAAGGAATTAAAGGGAATAAAAGCAAACGGATTCCAATGGACGGAGAGGAGCAGTACCTCTACCTAACAGTGTCGAAGGTAGCCCTCAACTACGTCCTCGAACGCCAAGACTCCGATACCCAGTTGCCCGTCTACTACGTGAGCAAAATATTGATCGGCCTAGAGACGAGCTACCCACGCGCAGAAAAGTTACCCTTGGCACTTGTCTTCTCTGCCCGGAAGTTGAAACCTTACTTCTAGACTTATCGCGTGGTTGTTCTCACCGACCAGCCTCTGAAAAGTATTCTCAATAAACCTGACGTTTCTGAGCGTCTGGTAAAGTGGACTATCAAATTATGAGAGTTTAACATCAGATTTTGACCTCGGCCCGTCATTAAATGGCAGGCTCTAGCCGACTTCATCATCGAGATCACGACACCAATTCTTGAGGAACAGCCTGCTAAGGATGCAGAATAGCATAAGGAAGAGTTAAAATGGGTTCTCAACGTGGACGGATCATCTACGGACTCAAGCAGTGGAGCCGAAGTAGTCCTAAAAACCCCAGATGGGTTTGAAGTGAAGTACCCGCTTAGACTCAACTTTTTAGTAACCAATAACGTTGTCGAATACGAAACCCTGTTGGTTGGGTTGAGGCTGGATAAAAAGTGCTCGGCTAAATGATTGACTGTCTATAGCAATTCTAAGCTGGTCGTCAACCAGGTTAACGGGAGTTTCGAAGCATGCAACCCTCACATGGCTAAATACTTGGCCAATGTGAAGGAGATAAATCGGTGATTTTGCAAGGTGACCATTATCCATGTTCCCAAAATCGAGATCTGGAAGGCCGAATAACTTGCCAGGGCAGCAACGGCAGAAAACACGGAGCAGTAGTCAAGGGACATGCAGAAAATTCTTAGCACTCCCGGCACGGAAGAGTAGGAAGCAATACATATCTCCAAAGTAGAAAATTAGATGACACCGTACAAAAACTACCTAACGGATGGAGCACTTCCAGAAGACGTAGACGAAGCCAAGCGGGTCAAAAGGATAGCCGGCTGGTACATCGTGGTCGATGGACAGCTATGTCACCATTGTTACTCGACTCCGTACCTTTGATGCCTCACTCCGGAGGAGGCCGACTACGTCCTAGGTGAAGTCCATCTCGGGATTTGCAAATTGCATATTGACGGCAAGAACTTGCCATTCAAAATCATGCACCAGGGTTACTGCTGGCCAACGAAGAAAAAGGATGTACTCGAGTTCGTAAAAAGGTGTGAGAACTGCCAGCCCCACGGCAATCTCACCACGAGCCACCCGCTGAACTAAAATCCCTCCAGGCTCCTTGGCCATTCGCGCAGTGGGGGCTCGACATCCTCAGCTCGTTTCCCATTGCATCAGGACAAAGAAAATTCATTATCGTAGGCATCGACCACTTCACCAAGTGGATTGAAGCCATCCAGCTTGCCAAGATCACAGAGCACAATGCTCTTGAATTTTTCCACCAGAATATAGCTAGCAGATTTAGCGTTCCTGATATCATTGTCACTGACAACAGAATCCAATTCTCAGGAAAGAGTTTTACCAAATATTACACCCGTCTGGGTATCAGATTGGTCCACACTTTGGTGACGTACCCACAAGTGAATGGATAGGTGGAGTTTACAAACCACACGCTGCTCCACGGTCTCAAGACCAACTTGGAGGACGCCGGTGGCTCATGGGTGGATGAGCTGCCCTATGTCCTTTGGTATTATCGGACGACTCCAAAGGAGCCAACTCGTGCGACTCCCTTCAATCTCTGTTACGAAATTGAAGTGGTAATCCTGGTCAAAATCAGGCTTCTAAGCGTTAGGGTTGAATCCTTCGATTCACAAGACAACTCCCAGAAAATACGAGAGCACTTGGACTTGCTAGAGGAAGCCTGCAACACCGCCAGATTGTGAACCAAAGCCTACCAACAACGGGTCGTGCGCTATTACAATAAAAAGGTAAAGTGCGGCAGTTCAACGTTAGGGACTTGGTCTTGTGGAGCATTGAGGTCACGGGCAAGATTGACAACCGGAATAAGCTTTTTTCCAAATTGGGAAGGGTCTTTCTTAGTTTCTGCCATCTTGCGGAATGGAGCCTACAAGCTCCGGACCCAAGACGACAAGTTAGTCCCACGGACGTAGAATGGAACCCACCTCAAATGCTAAACGCTACTTCCAGTGAGGGCCCAAGTAGGACATCCATGTGTTTGTTTGTAATTGAATGTGCATGGTATTTCCAATAAATAAAAGAAGCATTTTCTCATGTGTATTGTGTCATATTGTTATTTCTTTTCATATTATATATGTGTATGCATATCTGTATGTTTGTTTGTAGGACTTAAATGACCTAGACGGCCTCTAAGTTGGACAAATTTTTACCCGCTCGTTATTGAACCCTAGCCATCCAGGTGGCCCATGAGCGGTCGTATTTATTTCTCATAGTTAGAGGGATGACCTCCTTGAATGAGGGTCTGCACTCATAGGAGAGTGGCTAGCGGTGGATCAAGGTTGTACTCATTGGCAAATAGATTTAACAGATGAAGGAGAAGAACTCTTTCATACTCCTCGTTACTAGAGGTTGGGTCTTTCTTTCATATCTTTTTCTCTCCTCTTTGTTCGCACGCTTAAAACTCTCTTCACTAGTTTAGCATCTTCCCTTCCCTATTATAGTGAAGGGATAATTATAGCATTGACAGGTAATCCGACCTTCTCTCACTAGTGACAACCACCCGATAAATTGCCCAGATGGATAAGAAAATATTATTTGGTTGGCATTTTTCTTCCTTCTTTTAATACTATCATGAGAGGCGCCTGATATAACAGTTACTTTTTGGAGAAGATTCGCTAGGCTATCGTTGCCATTTTGAGTGCGATCATGTGAACGTAGACGAATATTCTTAAAATATTTGTCAGGTTATTTCAACCAATTATAATAAGTTTCTTCAGCGTTCAGGAAAAGGATCATGGGCTATCTTAATTGGGCCGACGAGGTCCTTTTGGTCAATTGGGCCAGTTAAAACATTGTTCGGATCCTGAGCATGTCTGTTATACTTGTAGGCTCTCTTCCTGGGTCCGACAGACGTAACCCATCAGATACTATTATTAAAATATGGCTATCAATTTTCTAACTTCTTTATTTTGACACAATATTTTAATTTTACCAACTATTAATCAATTATTTATTTTTTTCAATTATAGTCAACACTTTAAATTTATCAAATATAATACTAATCTCTTAATTTATTTTATTTTTAGAAACAAACATTCAGTGTTTATGAAATTAACTGAAAAAAAAAATTAGAAAACAAATTAAAAGTCAAAAATGTACAAAATACTACTTTATCTTTCAAATTCTTTTAATCTCTTACTTAATTGATTAAATTGAAATATCATGGTGAGAGTGAAATATTAAAAATAATAATAGTAAAACAAAAAATAATACACGAACAAGAGATCAATTAGAGAAAAAACGTTTGGAGAATTGATAAAATGCCGGAGGATATTTCAGGACCCTTAAAAATCTGCAATATTTTGTAATACTTTATTTTTAAATTAATATAATATGTATTTATTTATTTATATATATATTATTACCGTCGTTAATTAGTCACGTGCCATAAAGAAAAAGTTAAATATTGTCATTAAATGCATGGACAAAGCCAACTCAGGTGTCCAAACCAAGGTAAGCATCAGCAGATACAAATTTACTGAAACACCCTCGCCCAAGAGTTTCGGTATAAATTTCACATTAAAGATAGAGTAGGATATATAATTCCATTTTGTTATTTTATTGTCTATTATTTTTAAAATATCTCATTTTTATATTTTCTGAGTTTATTTTTTATGTCCATAAGGAGCTAAACTTTCCTTGTTCATTGTTAATTAAAGTTTTTATATATTAAGTATCATTGTCTTATTTTATTTTTTATAAATATGGTTTAGAAACATTTATAAGACTATTTTTATTTATCTCATATTTTATTACAATTTTATTTTGATATTCTTATATATATATATAAATGATAGACCTAATTAGATTAAAATTTAAGTCAGATATGAATTTGATTTAAGTAAAATTTTGTTAACGGTAAGTTGCACTGGTTGTATATGACATTACTAGGACAAAAAATTATAATTGTATTCATTTATAATTTAAACTCCGCCGGGTTCAAATTAATCAATCATTTTTTTTTTGTTTTTTTTATCATTTTTATTTAAAAAATTACACATACATAAAAAAATATTTAAAATATGAAATATTTTAATAATTAACAAACTTAGAATTTAAATATTTTAAAAAATATATTTAAATGAATAATTTTTATATAAAATCATTAATTATATAAAATATAATATATTATTTTTTAAATTTAGTTTTTATTTACAATAAAAAAATATATTGATAAAAAATAATTTGGGTAGGGATAAGTCGAACTAGTCGCTTTCATCCTGACCATATCCCAAACTATAAAATTAATTGAGCTTAGCTTTTTTTATCAATTCTATTAATTACACTCATATATCTTAATCAATTTTTATACAATTTTAGATAAGTTAAATCTAGTCAATAGTGTAAAATTGGTATTGTTAGTCGTATTTTGAGTTGGCATATTCCATAAACGTGTCGGGTTGATTATTTGGTCTCTTGTTAGCGGGTTCAGTATCTGCGACATCATTCTTGCCTGATGAAACTTCATTAGTTTCATACCTGAAGGTCGTACGCGTCACATCCTCGGCGTTCTCGCCTCCCTATCTTTTGTTTCGTCCTTCCCTGGGAACTGCGCACGATTGGCGCCCGAGGCGCCAACAAGGCACATTGCGCTTGAGAAGCTCCCGAGGCGCCAACAAGGCACATTGCGCTTGAGAAGCTCCCGAGGCGCCAACAAGGCCCATTTCCCAAGAGCGTGCGCTCGATGAGCACCTGAGGCGCCAATGAGGCATGTTTTTCATAAGCGTTCGCTTGATGAGCGCTCGAGGCACATTTCAGGCGCATTTTTCAGAATCGGGGCGCTCGATGAGCACCCTATCTGTGCTCGAGCACCGAGGCATGTTTTCTCCAAACCCTAACCCACGCCTGCAGCGGGCCCGATGGGCGCTAGAGCGGTGCGGCCCTTTTGTCTCAAACGGCTATATTTTTTAAACCATATTTTGAAACTTCTATTTATTCTTGTCTTACATTTTAAACTCTAAGGATTCTGACTGGCTTGTGAGGTACTCTTCCCTTGAAAAACCTATGATTTTTGTGGTGGCGTAGAAATTGGGCTCCAGTGGTGTGGGGCAATTCAAATGGTTCAAAAGGAAAGATTGACGTGAAAATCGAAAGGAGTTCGATTTTATTGCCATGGACAAATCCAATGAGTTCCATAGTAGGAATCATAAGATGGAAGTAAGTCGACTAGGTTAATCACTCTTTGACAAGTACATCTCTCTCTTAACTGCTCTCCGACGAGTGCATCTCTTTCTCAGCCACTCTCTAATGAGTGCATCCCTCTAAACCACTTCCTCTGCAAGTACATCGTCCCAAAATCGCTCTCATTTAAGCGTACCAAATAGAGTTTATTCCTTCAATATATACTAAATCTCCAAGTACTCCTATATCTACATATTTATTCTCAACCTCCTATATCTTTCTATTCAATTAAGAAAGATTACTAATTTAAATATTGAAAGATATATCTGGGAGTGAGTTTTATAATCCTCTAGCATCTTATTTGTTAGTTGTAGTGTATAAGATATAGGTTTAAAATAATAAAAATCAGACATGCTTTAGTTAGACGTCTAAATTAGATGATTTCCTAATTTATTTGATAAACTAGATTCAAAAATATATCACC
>JAOVVI020008066.1:0-14436 GCA_028571085.2 Nepenthes alata
CGTCGGTGAGTTGAAGAAGGAGACTCGATCGTGTTCGGCAATTCAAGTGGCTAGAGAGGGAAGATTGACGTGAAGACCGGAAGGTATCCGGTTCTGTTTCTGCGGGCAAATCCAAGGAGTTCCTTGGTAGGGATCACAAGACGAGAGTAAGTTGGCTAGGTTAGCGAGTCGTTACCCCCCGGGTTATAAGTTGATTTTCATAGTGCATTGCTTCCCTAGCCGTTGAAACCCGGAGGATTTTTCTTGATTACCGTGGGTATCGAGTTTTCTCTTCGTCACCAAAAATCGTATCTTTTTATGATTGTTTATGCTTGTTTATATATTGCATGCTCGTCTTGATCATTAGCATCTAGAAATAAGTATTCTTTACATGTATTGAATATTTAATCTATACTGCTTCCGCTATATTTATCGGTGTCAAAACTTGATTGTTCACGTTAGCACAAAGAGTGCTTTTTCATCCTTTGATTGAAACCCTTCACAACCGATCTCGCTTTGTACCTCGGTTGTGAGCTGTTTTCATCTATTTTTAACCTGAAGACTCACTTGTTCTTCAACGCTCATCCTCCCTTTGGCAACATTGTCAACTCAAACGTATAATTTTCATGCAACGATGCCATCTCGTCTCGCATAGCTTCCATCCACTCTGACTTGTGTTCATCCTCCATTGCTTCCTCAAAATATTTGGGCTCCCTCCGTCGGTGAGTAACACATACTCCTCGACCGACAGATGAATAGAGGGTCTTCAAATTCTCGTGAATTGTCGGAGTGAAATGGTCTCGATAGGCTTTGTAGTTTCATGAGTAATAGCCTCATCCTCATCTCTATCGGGCATTAGAGTCTCATGGTCTTCTACCTCTTCGGCATTGCCTTGATTTTCACTCTGATGACGGACAGGTGCCGGCATTAGATTTGAATCACATGCCCGACTGTCAACATTTTTGGAGACAGTCTTTTCATCTTTACCAATATCCTCTATAGTCTCATTCTTGATAAAGATGACATCCCTAGATCGAACTAGCTTCTTCTCAATCGGATCATACAGTCGATATCCAAACTAATCTTCCCCATAATCGAGAAATATGCACTGTCTGGTCTTTGACTCCAGCTTGGTCCTTTTATCTTTGCGAACGTGAACAAAGGCCTTGCATCCAAATACCCTCAAGTGATTATAGGATACTTCTTTTTCGGACCATATCTTTTCAGGCACTTCTCCTTTTAAGGTATCGTGCTGTGACAAGTTGACGACATGAGCCAAGGCCATTAAGGCTTCCTCCCAAAATGAATCGGGGAGCTTCACCTCCCAAAGCACACATCAGACCCTCTGCATCAAAGTCCCATTCATCCGTTCGGCCACCCCATTTAGTTGCGGTATCTTCGGTGGAATCTTTTGATGGTGAATTCCATAAGATCGGCAATACTCATCAAAAGCTCCGATGTACTCCCTACTATTATCACTTCGGATGCATTTCAGTTTCTTCCCCGTTTGCTTCTCAACCAAGGCATGAAAATGTTTGAAGAATGTAAGAGCTTGATCCTTCGATTTCAGCGGATACACCTATAGTTTTCAAGAACAGTCATCAATGAACATGATGAAGCAAAGAGCTCATCCAAGAGTCTTCACCTTGAAAGGGCCACATATGTCGGTATGGACCAATTTAAGGAGATTAGTCTTCCTTGTAGATGAATTACCATTAAATGAAGCCCGTCGTTGCTTTCCTGTCATGCAATGAGAATAAGTTTTCAACTGAGCTACTTTTACACCCTAAAGATAATTCTTTCTGGCTAAATAGTTCAAGCCTTTCTCACCCATGTGACTCTACTGTCGGTGCCACAAATCTGAAGACCCCTCATCTCTAGCAACATGTACATCTCCCGCTATAATTTAGGCTTGCAACACATACAAGCTGGAAACTTTTCTGCCCCGAGCTACAATTAGAGACCCTCTAGTCAACTTCCATGTTTCTTCGCAGAATGTGCTACAAAAACCCTCATCATCAAGCTTGTCCACCGAGATTAGATTTAGCTGAATATCCGGGACGTGTCTAACATCCCTCAACAGTAACTTGGTTCCATTATTCGTGGTGAGGCACACATCACCACAGCGAGTAATTCAGGATGCACCTTCATTGCCTATTTTTAACACTCCAAAGTTGTCGGGAGTGTATGATGTGAAAAACTCCCTTCGTGAGGTGATGTGAAGTGAAGCACCACTATCCACCACCCAGTTTGTCTCAAGATCAGCTAGATTAATCATCTCATTCTCCTAACACACCAGCCAAAGATCACTCTCGGTAACAACAGTAAGCTTTTTCTTCATCTCGAGTCTTGTCTGCCTTCTTTTCATTGCTCTATGTATTTTCTCATTTTCACTTGTAGTAATACTTCTTGATGTGTCACTTCTTTTCACAGTGATGGCACTCAAGATTTTGATACCTCGATCTAGATTTGCTTCGGCCCTTCTCTGCAGGTTTAGGGCCACGCCCTTTATTTTTTCCCCGTGACTCGGAGACTAATACTTCAGAGTGCGTAGAAGAAGAAGACCCCTGTGATCGACATCTCATCTCTTCATTCAACACCACTCCTTTTGCTATCTCAAGAGTCACCACGCCGTTTGGAACTGTATTGGCGATAATAATCCTTATCACCTCCAAGGAGTCCGGTAAGATAGTGAGAAGCTACAAATCCAGCAGTTCATCAAAATTTATGCCCATGCCACTCAATTAAACAACACATCCTTGAAACTCATTTAAGTGATCAGCGGCAGACGAGCCCTCCTTGTACCTCACTTGCATTAGCTTCATCAAGTGAAATAATTTATTGTTACCGGTCTTAGAGGTAAAAAGTGTTTCAAGTTTTTGCCACGAGGTTATTGCATGTGTCTCATTCTGGATGTGGTTATATACATTGTCATCCACAAATTTCCTAATATATCCACAAACTTGTTCATGCTCAAATGCTCAATCCTCCTCAGACTTCAATTTTGGTTTTTGCGTAGCAAATACTAGATGGTGCAATGATTTCACAAACAATAAGTCCTTCATCTTGCTGCACCAAATATCATAATTCGTGCCATTCAAACAAATCATCTTATTTTCAACCTCCATCGATTCAAACAAGTCATAACACCCAACATGAACCAAATCTCTGATATCACTTGTTAGAAATTGACTATGTATTTGAACCACGAGAAAATACAAAATAAACGATGATAAGCACACAACAATAATCACAAGTAATAAAGGCACAATTTTTACGTGAAAAACTCCCTATTAAACAAGGGAGAAAACCCACGAGACACGGTGTCTGAAATTTTTCACTAGCGATAGTTTATTGGTTACACAAACCACAAATCTCAAGGGTCACAACCTCTTGCTTCAAATAGCCCGTACAAGAAATATAAAGTGAAAGAGTAGAGATAAAACCTAGCAGATGTTCTTCTCTGCAGCAAGAACTTTGTACGTGTGATTGGCAGAGACTGGAACTTGATTCAAAACCCAGTCGGAGGCTCAAATCTTTCACTTCTCCTTCTTCTCTCTCTTTCCCTTCTTTTCTCTCTCTTAAATGGCGTTCAAAACTGATCCATTAACCCTAAAATGCAATATACACATTTTATAAAAATTGGCCCGTGCTCGAGTGCTGCTCCAGCGCGAACCTGGAGTAGGCCCGCCCTCGAGTGCTGCTCGAGCACGAACCTGGAGTAGGCCCGCCCTCGAGCGCCATCCAGGAGCGAACCTGGACCAGGGCGCTGCTCAAGCAACATCCGGGCACTGCTCGAGCGCCTGGTTCTGGAATTTACGCTCTAGCGTAATTAAGGCCAGAATTGAGCGGGAGCTACTGGAAAACGCGCCTCGAGTGCCCAACAGGCGCAGCTCAAGCTTTCATCTTGCAGTGAGAATATTTTTCTCCATCCGTCACGACAAATGGGTATAGACACACACAGAAGTGACCCATAATCCAACAGTATGATCACGGATTGTCATATTTTCTTGAAGTTTGGTGGATGAAAAGGTACGTACGGTATATATGTATTGGAACCGATGCATCTATTTAGGACATTAATGATGGGCTGCAAGCATAGGGCCCTCATAATATATTGTAACACACACATGCCGAAATTTGGGTGTCACTTAATTATATAAATACACATTGGTGAGAGTGATAATTATAAGTAATTTTGATAAATTTGCAGTTTTATTGAAATGTAACATCCTTGCGAACATTTAGTCATCAAAATGTGATTAGCATCAACTAAATAACTTGACCGATAGATATAAAGATGTAAAAGGATTGCGACTAGCTTGTCTGAGATGCTAGGTTATAAGATACATATATTTTAGTGTTTTTTGTTCATTATTAATTTTAGATAACAAACATTCCTTAATAATTGAGCTTTAAAAGATTGTTTCCTCATTGTTTTTCATGAAATATCTCTAGAGATAGTAACCCTTGATGCATCTACCTCATAATTGCTTTAGAATATGATAAATCTTCAGTCAAAATCTTTCAAAGTCCAACTTAAGCGATCAAGAAATATTATTGTGAATCCAAGGTGATGGATCCAGTCATGCAAGACTAGCCCAAGTTCAAGGTAAGCCTATCTATGGAGCAAGGCCCCATGAGGACCAGAGCCTAGAAGGCCAAAATGATAGGCCTAGACACAGCAACACATAGTGGGCTGCTGGAGATAGGGGCCGATCAGGCCCATTAGACAGCCCCTACAGCACGACCAATCATGATGGAGGAACCCTCCAGTCTAGCGATGACAACCTAGTTAGGGCAGAGGCCGCCTACGCAGACGCCTGCCATTTATGGCTAAAGTCAATAATTAGAAAAGACATTACTACTACCAGGCTGCTGCCACCACCAGTAGACCTCAACGAACCACCTATCGGAATGGACAGGACAATGTCAGCAAAGAGATGTGTGGTCACACCACTACCATAAGGCGACAATTGACATATTGGCCACAACTATTGTCGGGACAGGCTGGTAAATCCGGGCCAGACACCTGTCACCAACCTTAGTGCTAATGTTATCTCTACGAAGTATTACGAATGCCCTGTGTCATCGCAGGAGGAAAAAACCCAGAATTTGCAGACAAGAGTTGAGAAAAAACCAAGCTCTCTTTTGATCACACAGCTTATTCTCCCCGTCCAGTTTTCAAAGTCGCTCATTGTCAAGTGCACCACCGGTGCCTAGCCCTCTGTCAACAGTCAAAATCGCTCCTTGTCGAGCACACCACCAAAGCCTACCTCTCCGTCAACTCTCAAAGTCGCTCCCTATTGAGCACATTCACGAAACCCAATCCTCTACAAGCCTCACTTTCCCCCATACAAGTGCATTAACACATTTTCTTACATCTTCGTTGTATTTTTCTATCCGTTGGAAAAGATTTTTGACTTGAGTGTCGGAGGATAAATTAGAAAGTGTGTTCCGCTAATCCTCTGACCTCTCGTTTGTTGTTTGTGTTATGCAGGACTCAGGTTCGCAAGATGGAGATCAAATTTGTTTGAGTTTGACCCAATGCGGAAGATCTAATATCTCTCTAATCCATACAACAACCCGAATCCATGATGCATTTTTAGTGTCGTCCGTGAAAAATGACTAAAATGTCTAACCACCAACCATCACATTCATATTCTAGACAAAATGATGGTTAACACTAGAGTGCAAGTTAGCATGCCAGCAGGGATGCCACCCCCATGGAGATGACCCCTCAGTAGGTATCCAAGTAGGTGAGTGATCTGAGCATGACATACACAAACTCGCCGCCGAGGTGAGAGACATGAAGCAAACGCTCCATGCATTCTTCACCCGCATGGATGGGAAATAGTTCGGGGCTCCCCCCATCACTCAGGCTTTGGCCTTAAGGTAGAGAATCCGGATGCTAAGGCACCTATCCATGAAGACTCCGTGGCCCGATGATGCTAAGGTCCAAGTGGCCTGAGTAGCAAGGTCGGGACATGGCCACAGGGCCAACAAAGTCACGAGACACCCGAAGAAAGCCTAGAGTGGAGAAATCCTCGCAGCTCTCGCAGCGACAGGCACTAACTAAGGAGAATCCTTGTATAGTGCGTGACCACCACGGGCTTGCAGTTGCCATGATCTGCACGTCACCCTGGAGACTTTAGAGCTTAGGGCCTTCCTCAGCACCAAGAGGAATGCCTTTTCCGCCCAAATGGAGGAGAAGGTAGAGAAAATCTAATAGCGTGTATTCAGGGGGGATGTTGGTCGACGGTCCCTTGATTTGAGAAGATTACCATTTACAATGGATATCTGCATGCAGCCACTCCCACTCAAGTTTAAAATACCGACCCTGGATGCGTACAATGGTAGTACTGACTCAATGGACCACCAAGACTACTTTCGTACGTTGCTGACCTTCTTGGGCTTAGGTGAGGCCACCATGTGCCAATGTTTCCCCTTAACTCTTAAGGGAGATGCTCAGATCTGGTTCTATGGCCTCCAGCTGAACTCAAATTGGTCATTCGATGAGCTTGCTGATTACTATCTGTGCCAGTTTACCTCCAACTGGAGGGAGGAGAAGCTGCTATGGTACCTTGTCTGCCTCCGACAATCATGGGATGAAGGTCTGAAGCGCTTCCTAACCTAGTTCACTGCCAAGGTCAACAAAATATCTAAATTCTCCGACGAGGTGAAGCTGAACGCCTTCATCGCCACGTTGGAGCCAAGAGAGTTCTTCAAGCATCTAGCCCACCAACGCCTTTAGCCTTCAGAGAAGTTGAAGCCATAACTCGGGCATACATAGCGGTTGAAAAGGCTAATGAGGCAAAGTACCCCAAGCATATGGACCAACTCTTCGAAGGGCCAGTTGGAAGGAAGAAGAGGAATAGGGACGACACCTGCTCCTACAAACCTCGAAAGTAGTCACAGTTTGGATTAGGTGTCCGAAGAGAGTGTAGGCCTCTGAACTTGACTCAGCTGAATGACGCATGCATGGATATCCAAATGTAGATCTGAGATGAGAAATTTCTAAAATGACCCAAGACACCAAGGAACCTAGAGGGAGGAGACTAGACCAAGTATTGTTACTACTATTGATCATTGGGATATAACATTGAGAATTATCGGACTCTATAGAAGGAGATCAAAGACTTGGTCTATCGAGAACATATGACAAGGTTCCTACAAAACTCGGGATAGGCTCCTATCGAGGTAGGAGAAGACACACAAGAGCAGCCAAGGAACTGAATTACGGCCAGGGTTGTTAACATGGTGACAACCAAGCCAATCAAGGGCAACACCCCGGACCACCCAAAGATCGCTTCCAGCAGCAAGAAGCCCATCGTAGAAGTTGGGACTGATATAATTAGTTTTAGTGACAATGATATGACTCATGTAATAACTCCTCATTCAGATCCTCTGGTTGTATTCGCTCTCATTTTGGATGGTACCATAGACTACTAGCTGAAATAAATCCTAATTGATAATAGAAGCTCTTGGAACTTGTTATATCTTGATAATTTATTTAAACTTAGACTGAGAAAGAGGCAAATGAAGCAAACTAAGGGACCGCTATATGGCCTGGAGAATAAATCGGTGCCCGTACAAGGAGCCGTCTACCTGGAGCTTGAACTGGGGATGTATTCACAAACGGCCTCCAGGATGCTCACGTTCCATGTAATAGATCTCCCCTTGGTCTACAATGTAATCCTAGGATGGCCCTGCCTGACCGCGTTCGGAGCAGTGACGTCGATCACCCACTTGAAGATGAAGTCCTAGGTGATCAAGTGATCGACTGAACATACTACCTGTCCCAGATCACACAAGCGGCTCCTAACCTGTCAATCGTAGACCTCAACTTCCGTGACGAAACCATCCTATAGAAACCCTAATCGGTGGAGGCGATAGACCAAGTTTCCTTAGCTCCAATTGTAAGGTACCAATCCTCAAAACATTGTAAATTCTAGTAATTAAGTTAATATAAATAATATAATTAAGTTTGGGATAAGTAAATTTTTAAAAATTGAAAATTTGATAATAGTATAGAAAGATGTAGGGTTGGGCTCACTGCAAGCTCGAGCCCTAGGCTCGCCGCTAGCTTCAGCCCAAAGGATGCACCAATTCAAGAATGTATTGCACTCGCCGCAGGCTTGAGTGCTCAAGGAGGCGCTGAAAATAGATTGTACTGGAAAAATTTGCGCTCGATGCGCACTCGCTGAGTGCTCGAGCACGCTTCAAGAACATTCCCATTGACTTACTGTTTTCTATTTAAAAAGGGGGAAGGGGGAGAAAAGGCTCATGATGCCAAAACAGAAGAGCAGGGGAGAAGAAATGAAAGGCAGGAAAGGGATAAAAGAGGAAGAGAAGGGATTTTTAATCGCTTCCAGCCCGATTAGAGTAAAAAAATAATAAATCAGGTAGAGGCAAGTGTACCCAAACTCCTGTTTTTCTTTATTACTGCTTTTTTTCGTCTCTTTTTTCTTCAAAACTCTCCATCTTCTAAAATTTGTCTATAATACCACATATTTTCTATTTTTCTCATGATATTATGAATAAGTACATGATTTAATATGAGTATTGTGATTGGTGAGTTTATTTTCAGCAAATATTTTGCGTTACAAGTCTGGATTGTGTCTGAACACTATTCACCAAACCCTAATACAAAAATTGAGAAAAATAAATATGGAGAAAAATAAATTATGACATGGAAACATGATATTGTGAAGTATTTAAGTTATTAGATGCACTATTTATAATATTGCCAAAAGTTATACGGTTAAACATTACTGAAGGCTCCAAGATTATCTGAAGAATTTAATTACTTGAAGAAAAGTGATCTTCGAAGAATAAATAATTAAGATGAAGATGCAAGGATCATGAATATTCAGTCATGATATGCTAAGGTTGTATTATGAAGTATGAACGTATGTTGAAGGATTCTATCTACAATTTGATTGAAAGTTATGTTAAAACAATATCTAAAAGATTTAGTGAAGTGAAGTTGAAATGGCCAATGATGACTGAGAACCAATATAAGTTGAAGTGGTCACCGATGAAAGAGAATCCCAAGATTCAGTTAAAGTGACCACTGATGAATGAGAAACAAGATTAAGAACTAAGAATCAAGATTTCCCAAGTTAAGTTAAAAACAGTAAGAAATTGGACCAAAGATTGTTCAGCAGGTAACATTCTTTAACCTGCCACAAACATTGTGGTGGAAACTCAAGGATACCCTGGCCCCATATCCTGGCGGCTTAGTGAAATGGGTGATATTCTTGACAAGCCTTGGGATGTTACAGTAGTAATCGAGGATAACTCCGTCCACAAAGTGATATGTGGTCCGCCTTCCTCGGAGCGTTATTATGGAGGACAAGAATAAGAATTTGAGATCATCATAGTCCTTAGGATGTAAATAAGGAGGATATCCTCGTCCTTGGGATGTAAATAAGGAGAAAACATGAGATGATGCATGATGATGAAAGAACAAGAGCTAAGACTTTTGATTGTGTAGAACACAATCTATCATTGATTATTCGCTCCCTCAGCTGGTAGGGTCTACCAGCCTTGATTCTTCAAGATAATAAGAGAATTTATTCTAAAGGCTAAGAAAGTTCTAAGCTATTCTATAAATACAGCAGGAATTTTAGACTAAGTAATTAGTAATCAGAAAAAGAATTATATAACAAGGAAAGGATAATGTAAACAAGACAAGATTTTGTCCACGAGCTCATATTGATGCTTTGTTTTATGTACATTCCCTTTTATATGCATATTGACGCTTTTAGCATGATTATCGAAGTCAAGAATAATGGAAAGAATAACGAAAGGTAATGATAAAAAGAACCAAGGGAGAGTTTTGATCATAAGTTCATGACCTCAAGTTTATGCTCATGCGCATGCATCTTTTTGTACTCTCGCATTATCCATGTGTGTCATTTTATACTCATGCATTGTTTTATGTAAATATATATATGTTTTATGTGAAAACTTATATGTCTTGCTTTTATGATACCTTGCTGAGCACTTGGCTTACACTTGCTGTTTTTGTTCTCCCCTTCCAGATAGGTGCTAATCAGCCAAAGCCTGATTGAAAGAGTAGAGGTAAAGTATAACTATGAAAGGTTGCTGGACCTCAGAGACAACGAAGTTTAAGGATGTATTGATGTATTGTAGCTGTAAACAATGAATGTTATGGATGAATGTTGTACATTAAATCATGACATGGCATGTTGGATGTTATTATGACATGAATGCCTCCGCATGGATATAGTTATGCTTCCGCAGGTATGATTGGATTTGTATGGCTACCTAGATGGCATCTTATTTTGTACTCAATGTAGTAGTTAAGATGACCGTATTGAAGCCATGGATGAATGGCATTTGATGTGATATTGTGTATGAATTGTGTTGAATTTTGAGATCTAGTTGTTTATATGTCTTGTACAGGTTATGTTACTCAGGTTGTATGTATACTTTTCGTCGATATTTAGGAGAGACTATCAATTTTTTGGTAGAAATTAGTGTAGTTAAAATATTAGCTTATCAATTATGTTAATTAACGGAAGGTCATAAAAGAGTGTGACCCATTCCGTTACACCAATGAACCTGAGAAATGTGTGCAAATTGGGAGATTCCAGCCGGGTCCCCTCTGCAATTGACTTATAACCTTCCTCAGGTAAAACCCCGATGTCTTCAGTGGACGCCATTGACATGCCAGGGATACCAATTGGAGTAGTGGTCTATAAGTTGGATACGATCTAGATCATAAGCCCATCTGACAGAAGTACATGAACCATTCCATCGAGAAGCTAATCACCATCCGAGAGGAAGTGAATAAACTGTTTGGTACAGGGTTTATCAGGAAGGTACAGTACCCAAACATGATGTCCAATGTGGTCCTCATCAAGAGGAGCAATGAAAAATGGTAGATATGCGTCGACTTCACCAACAAAAATAAGGCTTGTCCAAAAGATAGCTTCCCGCTGCCAAGGATCGACTTACTGTTGGACTCCACATCAAACCATGGATTGCTGATCTTCATAGACACCTACTCAGGCTACAACTTGATTAGAATGAGGTTGGAGGATGAGGAGCATACCTCCTTCATGAACAACCAGAAAATCTACTGCTATAAGATTATACCCTTTGATCTGAAGAATGCCGGGGTGACTTACAGCATCTTGTGAACAAGATGTTTGAAACTCAAATCAGTTAGAATATGGAGGTGTACGTAGACAACATGCTTGTTAAGAATAAGGCCACCAACGACCATGTTCACAACCTGAATGAGACCTTCAAAATTCTTCGGGCACAATAGATGAAACTCAACCCTACCAAGCGCATAATCGGTGTAACCTCAAAAAAGTATTTGGGCTTTATCATCTCACAGCGGGGGATCGAGGCAAACCCTGAGAAGACACAAGCCATCCTCGACATGCACCTACCTTGGACGGTCAAAGAGGTCCAAAAGCGAACTAGGAGGCTTGTTGCTCTCTCTTACTTCTTGGGAAAGTCCGTGAAAACATACCTATTATTCTTCAAGGCCTTGAGGGGAACCAAGACAACCGGCCTCTAGCGGATGGCCAAATGTGGAGCAGCCTTCCAGGAACTCAGGGAGTACCTCTCCAACCCTTCGCTTCTAACCTCGCCCCAAGAAGGTGAAGAGTTATATCTATATCTTGCAGTTTTAGAAATGGTGCTAAGCTCAATCCTCATCTGGCAACAAGATGGGGTGCAGTGGCTCGTGTATTACATCAGTAAGGTTCCAACAAACACCGAGACCCACTACATGTATGCAGAAAGGATTGCACTAGCCCTTATCTACTCCGCCAGAAAGCTACACCTGTACTTCTTGGCATACAAGATCATTGTCTTGACTGATCAACCATTAAAGGGAATCCTGCAGAAACCAAACATGTTTGGACTGCTAATCAAATGGGCCATTGAATTAGGTGAGTTTTACGTGGAGTTTTGACCTCGACTAGCAATGAAGGGCAAAGCCCTTGCGAATTTCCTCGTCAAAACCACAACCCCGATTCCTAATGCCCCTGACATCACTGCTGATGCAGACCAATCAAGGACCCAAGTTTAGACCTTGCACATTGATGGGTCATCAACACAAGCAGGCAGTGGAGCCGGTGTGGTCTTGTGGACTCCGGACGGGTCAGATATTAAGTACTTAATTTCCCTTGGATTCCTAGCCACCAACAACGTGGCTGAATATGAAGCACTGCTCACCAGACTCCAGCTAGTGAAGGACTGCTTAGCCAAAGCCTTGGTCATTTATAGAGATTTGGAGTTGGACGTCAACCTAGTTTGTGGGAGCTTCGAGGCATCGAATCCCTTGCTCACAAGGTACCTTGTTAGAGTGAAGGGTTTGGCCTGAGAATTTGACAAGATCGAGATGATCTATGTCCTGAGGGAGAACTAGAAGGTGCACCAACTAACAAAAGCAGCAGCGATTGGGAACATAGAGCAGTACACTATAGACATGTGAGAAGTCTTAGCCATCCCGAGCATCGACAACCCCAAGCTTGAGGTACTGCAAGTAGCCAATGGTGAAAATTGGATGACCCCATATAGGAGGTACCTCATCAACAACCACCTTCCAGATAACCCAGAGGAGGCTACGTGTATAAAGATGATTGTCGGCTAGTAAACCATCATGGATGGAAGGTTATACCATCATGGGTACTCAACCCCCTACATAAGGTGTCTCACGCTGTAGGAAGCTTAATGCACATTGGGCAAGGTACATCTTAGCATCTGCAGGTCACATATCGATGGTAAGAATATTTCCTTCAAAATTATGTGGTGAGGCCTCTACTGGCACTCAATGAAGCGCAACGCTATGAACTTCGTCAAAAAATTGCAAAAATTGCTAAATCCACGGAAGTATGACCATTAACCACACATAGAGCTACACGCCTTGTAAGCACCTTGTTTGTCCACACAGTGGGGGCTCGACATACTCAACCATTTACCTGTGGCCTCCAGACATAGAAAATTTGTCATAGTTGACATCGACTATTTTACCAAGTGGGTCAAGGAGACCCCACTGACACTGATCACTGAACAAAATGCAATAGAGTTCATTCGTTAGAGCATCAATTACCGATTTGGGATTCCTGAGGTCATCATGACAGACAATGGGACCCAATTCTCCGGTAAGTAATTTACTAAGTACTGCACAAGCCTACGGATCAGGTTGGTCCACACTTTCGTAGTCTATTGGCAAGCTAACGAGCAAGTAGAAGTAAAAAATCGAATGCTGCTGCACGGGTTGAAGACAAAGCTGGAAGACGCTGGGGGCTCCTGGGAGGACAAGTTGTCGTTCGTGCTACAGTCGTACCAAATGACACCAAGGGAGCCAACCTATGAGACACCCTTCAATCTTTACTATGGGATGGAGGAGGTTATCTTGTTAATGTTTGGCTGCCCAGCCTTCGGGTCGTGTGGTTTAACCCGACCAGCAACTCATAAAGACTCAAGGAAAACCTCAACCTACTCAAGGAAGCCCGGGTTGCAGCATGCCGGAGGATGGTGACTTACCCGTAGCGCATCCCATGATACTATCACAAATGGATGATAGCTCATCAATTCGAGGTAGAAAATTTAGTCCTATAGAGAATAGGGTAGTAGGCAAAATCACCCATAAGAAAAAGCTCTTTCTAAACTGGGAGGGATAATTTCTCGTCTTAGCAATCATCCGAAACTGGGGGTACAAGCTACGTACCGAAGACGGTAAATTAGTCCCAACGACCTAGAACGCCACCCACCTAAAAAATATTATCAGTAAGCCTCAATCAAGCCCAGATAAGATTGGCATGCGTCATCCGAAATGCTTGTAAATGTATCATGTTACACTTAATAAATTATTATTTTTTCATGTGCACCTGCTCATGTGAATGCATGCTTACATAACACTGTATAAAATCAGATGAATTAGACTACCCTTAAGTCAGGTGAATTCACATTCACTTATTACAAAACCTCGGCACCGTACTGAGCGGCCCAAAGACGATCTAATTTGTACCTTGGTTCCAGCAAATAAGTGGCCTAGAGATATCCGAATTCAAACCTCGGTTCCAGCAACTAAGCGGCTCAGAGTCAATCGAATTTGAACCTCGATCCTGTCAACGAGAGGCCAATTTGCGGTGGAACACCAAGGCCTAGGGGCTCTTAGAGCACCCCACTAAGAAGCCATTAAAACCTTAGGGCGCTTCTACAGCGTGCGTGCAACAATTTCCTTCTGACAAAAAGTGCACCACCAGTTGACGACAGTCAGTAGACTAGGACTAGATGCGTATAAGCTACAACGTCCTTTGATAGGACCGAGTACCAATATGGTAATGTGCGGGCGACGGCCTATGAATCCACTAGGGCCCGGCGGTTGCGGCTACGAAACCTAGCTAGCCCTAGTGAGGCTGACCCATGGGCGTGCGATAATGTTCCACTCATAGAATAGAG
>JAOVVI020008067.1:0-14435 GCA_028571085.2 Nepenthes alata
AGGTTATGTTATCAGTCACGATGACCTTGGGAACGCTAAATCTACTAACTATGATCCGGTGGATGAATTCCAAAGGGTTGTACTTGGTGATTTTGGCCAGCGGGGCGGCTTCAATCCACTTGGTGAAGTAGTCGATACCCGCGATGATGAATTTCTTTTGCCCTGTCGTGATGGGAAATGGGCTAAGAATATCGAGCCCAAATTGCGCGAAAGGCCAAGGAGCTTGAAAAGATTTCAACTTTGCGGGCGGCTGGTGGTGAAGCTTACCGCGGAGTTGACAATTCTCACACTTCTTTACGAACTCAAGAGCATCATTCTTCATTGACGGCCAGTGATATCCCTGGCGTATGATCTTGAACGTTAGGTTCGTACCGTCGATATGCGATCCGCAGATTGTAAGGTGGACTTTGGTCAATGTGCAGTCAGCCTCCTCAGGAGTTAAGCACCGGAGGTACAAAGTCGAGTAGCCACGGCGATATAGCCGTCAATCGACTATGGTATACTAGCCGACCGTCTTCTTGATCCACTTGGCTTTGTCCGCGTCGTCTGGCAGTGCTCCACTTACTAGGTATCTCTGGTAAGGTATCATCTAGATTCCGTGTCAGAGATTTGCAATGCTTCCTGCTTCTCCATGTTGGGAGTGTTCAAGACTTCCCACATGTCCCTCGTGTATTGCTTCGGACTTTCGGCCGCCGCTACTCTGGCAAGTTGGTTAGCCTCCAAATTTTCAGTTCTGAGGATGTTGACTAGGTTCAGCTAGTGAAATCTCCGGATGGCATTCTTCACCTTAGCCAAGTATTTGGCCAAGTGAGAGTTGCATGCCTCAAAATTTCCATTAACCTTGTTTATGACCAACTTTGAGTCGCTGTAGACGGTTAGTCATCTAGCTGAACATTCTTTATCTAGTCTTAGCCCGACTAGTAGGATTTCATACTCGGCAACATTGTTGGTGAATAGAAAGTCGAGTCTAATGGAGTACTTCACCTCAAACCTGTCTGGGGTCCTTAGGACCACTCCGGCACGTGCGCCTGAGTCCGTAGATAATTTGTCTACATTGAGAACCAATTCTGGCTCTCTCCCATGTTGTTATGCTTCCTCAGTGGGCTATTCATCAAGAATTAGTATCGTGACCTCGACGACAAAGTTAGCAGAGCCTCCCCTTTGATGGCTAGTCTAGGTCAAAATTCAATGTCGAACTCTATCAACTTGATAGCCCACTTAACCAGCCATATGAAAACGTCAGATTTTTGGAGTATACTCTTTAGTAGCTAGTCAGTCAGAGCGACTACGCGATGTGCCTGGAAGTAAGGCCTTAGTTTTTGGGTAGAGAAGACAAGTGCCAAGGCTAACTTCTTTACGCGTGGGTAATGCATCTTTACGCCGGTCAACGTCTTTCTCACATAGTAGACGAGCCGCTGAGAGTTAGAATCCTAGTGTACGATGACAGAGCTGAGAGCCACCTCTAACACTGCCAAGTAGAGGTACAACTCTTCTCTGTCCTTATGTGATGTCAGCAACGGCGGACTGGCCAGGTTTTGTTTCAATTTATCGAAGGCTGCCTGACATTCTATAGTTTACTAGAATCCATCTGCTTTTGTCCCCCTCAGAGCCTTGAAAAAAGGCTGGTACTTGTCCCGCAACTTGGCGAAGAAGCAGGACAAGGCTACTAGTTGTCTTGTTCGCATCTGGACATCTTTGACACTTTGTGACGGAGTTATGTCCGTGAGGGCCTTGATTTTCTCCAGGTTTGCCTCGATCTCTCGTTGAGAGACGATAAAACCCAAGACCTTCCCTGAGGACACTCCGAAGACACACTTTGAAGGATTTAACTTCATTTGGTGTGTGCGGAGTACCTCGAAGGATTCAATCATATTGCGAATATGCTAATTGGTGGTCTTACTCTTGACGAGCATATCATCAAAGTATACCTCCATATTACGGCTGATCTACTTTTTGAACATTTTATTCACGAGCTTCTGATAAGTGGCACCTGCATTCTTTAGACCAAAAGGCATGACCTTATAACAGTAGGTGTCTTGGTTCGTCATGAACGAGGTGTGCTCTTCGTCCTTTAGGCTCATCTGGATCTGGTTATAGCCTAAGTACGCATCCATAAAGTGCAGCAGCTCGTGTCCAGATGTCAAGTCTATCAACAGGTCGATCCTGGGAAAGGGGAAGCTGTCTTTTGGGCAGGTTTTGTTAACGTTGGTGAAGTCGATACACATTTGCCATTTTCCATTGCTTTGCATTATCAGGATAACGTTGGAGAGCTGATCCGGGTACTGGGCCTCTCTGATGAAACCGGCATCCAGCAGCTTCCCCCCAGATGGCGATGAGTTTCTCTACGGAGTGGTTTCTCTGCTTCTGTCGAATGGGCTTGCGGTCGGGATCGAGGCCCAACTTGTGGACCATTACTTTGGCCAGAATCTCAGGCATGTCACTAGGAGTCCACGCGAAGACGTCAGCGTTCTGTCATAAGAACACTATCAGCTTGTCATGCAGTGTCCTGCTGAGTGAGTTTCTAATCTGTACACACCTCTCCGAGTCCTCCGGATTTAGTGGGATTAGATCGATTGCCTCACCAGACTGCGCTTGTCGTAAGGTAGCTTCATCTCGGTGGTCAAGCTCTCCTGCTGCCTTTGTATTGCCACTTGAAGTAATTTGGAACATGTATCATGTCATTCCAGTAACTTGGTCAATCAACACTTCACTAATATCGTATGCTGTTAGGAATTTCATCTTGGGTGCGTGCCCAGGGTGACCTCTAACTGGATCGTTCATTGGACTACCACTGGTTTGTTGTTAAGGTCATAAAGGGGGCCTTCGGCAGGTTTTAATTGACTCTTTTTTAAACAAAGTTTAAAAAATGCATCAAGATAAAACAAATCTCGGGAACTTTCATTATCTACGAAGACACGTTTTAGTTGGTAGTTGATGCTATCATTCGGAACGAGCGCGGATACACCAAGGGGATTTGCATGGGGGAAGATTACATGGCTCATATCATTATCACTAAAGCTAATGATGTTGTCTTCTGTGCACTACATCTTTCGCCCAGTCTGCTGCTCATTGTGATCCGCTGGGGTCTTGGCCGGTCGGGTTGCTATCATGTTGATAACTCCAACCTGATTCCGGGGTTAGGAAGTCTCTAGTCCTTCCCTGCCTGTGGTGCCAAAGCTCTGTCCAGGGTTCCTGACGAACCTGGTGAGGTGGCCCCTCCGGATGAGTTCTTTAATCTCCTATTGAAGCATCTTGTAATCTTTTGTGGAGTGTTCAAAAGATTGATAAAAATAGTAATACTTGGCTGTATTTTCTCCCTCCACTTTCTTAAGTGGTTTTGGAAACTTAAGAAATTTCTCCTCACGGATCTGTATGAGGACGTTGGAGTGCGTGTCAATCAGGGGCGTCATGTTGATCGACCCATAATCCCTTCGTTCTGGTGCTCCAGTCCTGTGCTGCTTCCTACGGAAGTGATAACCGCCATTGTGCTTCCTCTTTCCCTCAGTTGGGAAAGAGCAAGGCTGTTTGGTCCTTTCGGGACGCTTAGCCTCGTTAGTCTCTTCAGTTGATGTGTAGGCCCTGGTGATAGATTTTGCCTCCCGGAAGGTCTGTGAATTATTATACACCAGGTGCCTAAAGAAGTTCTCATGCATTAAGACAGAGATGAAACTGCCAAGTTTTATCTCTTTTGTGAGCCTAGGAATTCTTCTGGTCTCCACCACAAAGAGATCTAAGAATTTCCGCAGATATTCTCCCTCTTTTGCTTGATATGGGAGAGATGCCTAGATTGCTTCTCTTCCCGGCGGCTAGAAGCGCACTGTGCCAAGAAGAGATCAGTGAGTACCAAAAAGCTTCAAATCGAATCTGATGAGAGACGATGGAACCAAATGCGAGAATCTCTCTTCAGCGTAAGAGGGAAGCAGCAGCACATCGCTGCGTCCTCCGACCCTTGTAGACTTAGATGTGTGCGAAAATGATTGATGTGATCAATGGGATCAGCACTCCGATCATAAGAGTCAAGAGTTGGCATCTTGAACTTCGCTGACATGGGACGGTTCAAATTCTCCGCCATTAAGGGATATATGTCCAAATCTATGATGTGTTCGTCATCCTTGAACACACGGTTCAAGATCTTCTCTACCCTCGAGTCTGTGCGGGTGGGGTTGCCAATCCTTTTGGAGTTGAGGTAGGTTCTCAACTCCGTTCTTTCCCCGACATAGCGGGTAATTGGCCGGCTATTGTCACCAATGGATCTGACGATCCTGGAGGTTTCTCCTGAGCCTAATGCCTGATCTCCACTCAAGAGTATCAAAAATTATTCCGTTCTGGACTTTCCTTTAGAGTCCTACTACCTAAACATCCTTCGAGCCTTGGATGGCTCTAGACGTGTGAGGCCTCTGGAGCCTGAGTGTCGCCCAACCTCTTGGTCTTCTTGGACGGCTTCTTCTTCTTCTGGTCTCCTCTCCTGAAGACCGGAGCAGGGACTGTTGCGGACATAGCCCCTGCTTTGCATTCTCCTGGCGAGCGCAGAGCATTTGGAGTATTCTGTTCATGCTGCTCATGTATTTTGTCAGATTTTGAAAAAAGAGTATTGGCATCCCGTTGACCACCTCGTTGACCAAGTTACCAATAGCGTGGCCCTGGTCGGGTGAGGTCATGTCTCTAGCGGGCTCACTAGCCTAGGCTCTGGTGTTCATCATTCTGATTGATGACACTAGGCTGGAGAGTGAAACTGAGAGTGGTAGTAGAGAAAAGTGGTCGATTTGTAAGCTTCCCATAGGCGGTGCCAATAATGCGTTATGGATCCAAACTTCGAACAGGTTCGGATCAAATTATTCGTTTGAGTCTGGCTTTGTTTACCGAGTCTGGATCCTGCACACCACAACTACGAACAAGAGATTATGTGACAGCGGGTGGTTATCCCACTGTAAATACTCCGACGCTCAAGTCAGTAAACGGCCTTCGAATTATTAAGGTGAAAGTAAAGGGATGCATTATGAATGTTGAGAGTGTTTGTTTCGTGGTGGTGCTCTCATAAGCAGAGATGCTTGGGTTGCTTATAAGGAGCGAAATCTCTAAGTATTGTGTTCTCTGGGAACGCAGTAGCAAAGAGAGAAAGTGCTAGAATACTTGAATTGTGGGAGTTTTTCAGTAGAAGGCTTTTGCCGGCAAGTGAGAACCTCTCTTGAAGTGAGAACTCCATGGCCTTTTATAGCTATTGGGCTGCGATGCCTTCATTGTGCAGAAGGGCTTAATTTTCGCGCTCTGTTGGGATCGCTACTTTTTCTGGCGTGGAGCCCTTATGGCAGTAATGGCCACCGAGTTGTTTGCTTTCCTTTTATGTTTTGTAACCGCTAGGGTTTCTAGCAGATATGGAAAGAATTCTTGCCCCTTCCCTCAGCGATGTGTATTGAATCCGCTGATGACCGTTACAATAGAAATTGCCTTCTATAGAGAGCGTAAAATTAGGAGAGAAGACCGTTGCTAGTTGGGGACAGACGTGTGAGCTAAATTGGGCTTGGCCCATTTGAGGCTTGATTCTCAGCCGGTCAACTAGTCAGAGTTTCGGTCAACAAAAGCGTTAACTGCCTTGGGACCAAGTTGTCCATCCTACTTTAGGACTTCTACTGGCTTATTGGCCTTTCAATCAGTCAACGGTGGGTGTTGACTATCTGGCACAAATGGGCCGTTGTAGATTTGGGCCGCTCCTTCTTAGGCTAGTCCATTACTGGCGTACCCATCAAATCTAAAATGTAAAAAATTGAACAATGCATTATATAATAAATATAATTTATTTAGTTCAAAATTAATATACAAAAAAATAGTGAATAAAGTTTTGAAAAACTACGAATACAACAACAATAAAACATTCAATTTCTATCATATTGACCATTAAAATAAAAAAGTTAAATAATTAAATTTTAAATATTAAATAATATCTTTTAAATAATTAGTTTTTTATTATTTTTAAAAGAATGATCCCCAACTCTATATTTGACTAAATGTGATCATTATATAATGTCATTCTATTTGATATGATATTAATGTGTTCTTGGATTCGAATTGTTATACAAATTAGGGAGTTAAAAATTGTCTGTTGGGTTTAAAGCGAGTTTAGTCTTCGTACGCTCTTAATATGAATTCAATGTAACATAATAAAGTACGTTCAGATGATTAGCGGAACTCATTCCCTAATATATCCTCTGATACTCAACTCAGTATCTTTGTTCAATGAAAGAAATGGGAGGATGCTAGTGCAAATACTTATAAAAATAATTTTTATTTGTGGTGTGTGCTTTTTAAAAAATGTCTTAATGAGAGAGAGAATGGGTTGGAGTGTCTTAAGTTGTCTTTGATTAGTTTTTGTTTGGTTGAGTTTCGTCCCATTTTCCTATTTAAAATGAAGGTTTTTATAGAAGTTAGAGGGTAGTTGACTTTTCTTACCAACCGCTTAATAAACCGTTAAGTGGATAAGATGTCATTCAGCTGGCGATTTCAATTGGTGTTTGAAACTGTTAAATTTCAAATAAGAAAAGAAAACTACCTCGATCGTTAGTGTTAGTTCTGTCTTCCTTGGAGTAAACCGCTAGGATAGGGTCGACAGTATGTCCACCGATTTGAGCCGTATGGGTTGACTGAGCTTCTATTCTTTTATGGGACGTATAGACTCTTCCTCTTAGACCGTCAGCAACCATACCCATTACTAGCCCCCATGCCAGGAGACTTGAAATTCAGCATTCTAATATGATGTCTGAGGATGGTCATTTTTCCAAACCCGTGCTCTTAATTTAATGAACTTCACCGGCTGGCTGGATGATGACTTTTAGTCCGACAAACTTCATTGAATGTCCAAACAAGGGCTTCTGATCCGACAGACTTCATCTGTGTCGCCAGTAGGAGTATTAAATGCGAGCTTCTTTGAATCCCATGTCGTTCTTTAAATTGCACTAGTCATTATTATTGACTTCGGGCGATTTCTGTGTTGTAGAGCCAATATGGTGCTAACATATATCACTGTCATGATGAGGCATGTTTCTTTAAATTTTTATCTCTACGGCGTCATTTTGACTCAAACCCTTTGCTATAAATAGGCTCAAAATCTTCATTTTCACACTTCTGAAACCCTTCGTTCCTTGCCTCTCTTTCGAAACCCTTTTGCTGTCTTCTTTATTCTCTAAAACCCTTCTCCTTCTCCAATAGCTCCCGGCTTGAATGACATCCAGTTGGTCTTTACATCCGTCGATGTCGATTACCTTTATGCTCGGTATAAGATTTCGAGCTCGTTGATGTATCTTCTGCCTAGAGTCGGTGGTAGAGTCTGCTCTCCTCCAGAAGGATATATCACCGTTTACGAGATCCATTTGAAAGGTGTCTCCGATATCCTCTGACACAGGAGTTGTACAGAATAATGGTGGCCCTCCACATTCCGGTTACCAGACTGCAGCCAAATGCAATCATGTATTTAGTTTCTTTATACTTTTTTATTCATTTTGACGGTCTAGTGTTGGATACCAAGGCCATAAAAGTTATTCTTCGTTTTCATCATGGAGCAGACTGAATTTTGGTCTCTCCACGGCTCGATTTTATATTGAGTGGGAAAAATTCTAATTCAACAATGAGATGGAAGGATTAATTCTTCTATTTGATGACTCCCTCTGGATGGGAGCTCTACAACAAATAGGGATGTGTCTCTTCATTTTTTAATATTGAAATAATAAATTTTGAGGAGTCGGCTAAAGTGTTGATAGATCTCTTTAAAGAAAAGGCCAGCTCCTTTAATGAGAATAAAAAGAACAGATAGCTATTGCTCGAGTCCCTAGCTCAACCAAATGGGAGCCTGTACTGGAGGGATCGAACGCTCCTCTTGCACCGTCGGTTCATAAGAGGAAGTAGAAGAGGAAACAATTACCTCTTCAAATAAATGAGTCATCGGCCCAAGCGTGCGAGCGCAAAGAGGCCTCGACCAAGTCCTCCTTTGATGACGAAGCCACTATTGAAAAGCTAGTAAGAAGAAAAATGATGTCGGTGAGGGTGGATCCAACTTCTACATCTTCCTCGACCCAAAACTTTAGGCCATCGGACTAAATAAAAGTTGTGAGCCTTTGGAGTATGTTATTGAGGTTGGAGTGTGACGATCTGAGTCCTAAAACATGATAAATTAAGTTAATAATGACTAAAGATTGGGTTTAGAATGTAAAAAAAGTGAGTTTGGAAGCGAAAAGAGAAAGTTTGGTCTTGTAAGGTATCAATTTTTAAGATATGATTAATATGAGTGGTGAGGTTTTAGAATTTTAAAATATGATAATTAGGAGGTAATTAAGTTGTAATAAGTGAATTGTGGTCAAAAGGTACGGGAGAAATCAGATTGAAAAGCCTAAAGTTTCAGAATCGGTAAAATCGGGGATCGAAATTGTAAACTGAGAAACATTGATTTGTAAATAAGATTTTGGGCTTTAATTATGATAACCATGGCCTATTGAGGTTACATAATCAAAATTAGGGTTTAAGGATGCGAAGAATTGAGTTGGAAGGGTCAAAATGGGCCCCGAACGGCAAACATACGAAGTAATATTGCTGCAGGCTCGATATAGTCCTGACTTGTGCCTAAGTAGAGCTCGAGTGTCCGTGAGGCGCAAATCTGCTAGAAGGATCGCTCGAGGCTCGCCTTAGGTGGAGCGGGGGTAGAAGTTTAAGATGGGTCAGCGCTCGAGGATCGCTTGAGCACCAACCGGGCACAATTTTACGAACATGGAGCTCGATGAGCGCTTGACTGGCGCTCGAGCGCCAGTCACAGGGGGCACCACGTGATCCTCTTTCTTTTGTTTTGAAAGAGGAATTGGAGGAGAGATAGGGGCAAGCCTCGACAGAACCATGAAGAAGAACGGGAGGAAGAGAGGAAGGAGGAGCAAGAGGGAAAAAAGGAAAATCCACCATTCCGATCCGATCCGAGTAAGAATAGCTATAGATTGAGCTTAGGAAGTGTACTCCGGACATTATATACTGTCCCTCTTTGAAATTGTGTTTCTACTCTAAAAGTATGTTTCTCCATGTTTTGTATAAATAAAGCCTGTTTCTGTAAATTATTCGGATAGATTTCATATTTATTTGCATGTATGACAATATATAGCCTCGATTTCATGTGTAAATCTATATTCGACATCTGTTTTACGTTCGAAAGTTTTGGTGAAACCCTAAATACAAAATTGATGGGATTTGACTGTTGTAATCCATAAGTTATGACTGGTAAATGTTGATTTGTAACGAGATATTGCCTTTGTTATGATTTGTAACTGAAAAATTTACATGGAATTATACTGTTGAATTTTTGTAGAATTCTGAAGTATTCTAAAGGAATATTTGTGTAATTTTGACTGACGTTTCGATATTTGATCAGTTATAAGTTCAGAAATAAGAAGAAAAGTATTTCTAATTTTGTAAATTAGGACCTAGGACTAAAATACAGTTAGGTTAGGTTCTTCAGCATGCCTTAGAACGTTATGGTAGTAATCGAGGATAATTCTGTCCATGAAATTATACGTGGTCCGCCCTTCCTCAGGGCATTAGTTTCAGAGAATAGAATTCAGATGATCCACCGTCCTTCAGGAGGTATTAGTACATAATTCACCATCCTTCGGGAGGTATTAGTATATAATCCCACAAGAAGGGATAATCCCACAAGAAGGGATATTTGTTGTCGGCCTAGGATTGTGTAGAGTGAACACAATTTATCCTTGATTACTCGCTCCCTCTGCTAGTAGGGTCTACTAGTTGGTTCTCCTGATAATTAAAAATAAATTTCTAGAATTTATAAAATTGGTACTGTTTTTTTGGTTTCTGAAGTATATTTTACTGATTTATGATTTCGAAGCATGATTATATTGATTCTTGATTTCCGATACATGTTTAAATATAATTATACTTTATTCCTGTTTCTATGGAAGCTTCCATTCTTTTAATTATTATGATTTTTGCTCTAATATATTTATGTTTTACATGAAAGCATGATTTATGACTATAGAGACCTGTTCATATAGAACTATACTTTTCTCATGATTTTTGTATTTGTTTCTATTCCTTGGTGCTTTCTGTGACCTTCTGCATTTGTGTTCTTAAATATTTCTATATTACTGTTCATCTGCACTTATGTTCTGCATAAAAGTATTATGTTCTGCATGTCTTGGTACATTGCTGGGTTTCGAGACAGTTGAGTTAGTGCCAGATGAGAAGGAATAGTTAAAGTCTAGCCTGAAGATCTTTGGAGGACATGAAGTATTTTGGAGATCTGGGAAAGAGATAATTGAATGTTAATACCGAATTTTGTATATGGATATTATGTATATGGATCTTGTCTATGAAATAGGTGTGATGTATATGATAAAACAAGTATTTATACTTCCGTAGGTTTATAGTTCTGCTTCCGCTATATATTTTCTGCATTCTGTACAGGTCTTAGATGGCATCTCTATTCCGAACTGTTAATATAGTGGATAGGAAATGTGAAATGTAAGCCGTAGAAAATTATACGGCGTTTGTGATCCTGTGTCTGAAATGAGAATTTCTGTTGATGGATATAATGATGTTATTTTGTATGTTTGCAGGTTATGAGAGGGATTTGTATTTCAATTTAGCCCAATTTTAGAAAAAAATCTTTCCATTTATTCTTAGAATTTTAGGTTGTTAGTTGGGCTTTGGTTTCTTTTTTCTATAATGACGGAATTATCTGAAGACAAAAAAAAAAAATTCATTCCATCATATGGAGCTGAAAACGTTCCAATCCCTGCTCCATTAGTTACTTTATTTGAGGTGTCGGCTGTTGTTGTTGTCCAAGGAGACCCTGCCCGATCTTCTTATTAGCTTTGCCGAGGGTACTTTCTAGATCAGTGAGACTCAGTCTTGGGAGGTTGAGGAGATGCCTTAAATTGAGTTCCCAATGGCCAGCATCCTTAAGGTGGTCATCTCGAAGTTTTATGCTCAAGTCGCCGAGGTACCTTCCCTCAAGCCCCTAGCGTTCGAGGCCAGAGTTGAAGATGAGGCTGAAGGATAGGTCAAGACAGCCAGGTCGAGTCGAAAGCAGTTTCTAAGGCCACAATCAGAACATTTGGTTCCGAGCCCCCAGCGTTTGAGGCCGAGGAAGATGTTTTTGCTTGAGGAGTCAGCGCAGTGGCTGAGGTGGCCACTGCAGAGCCCTCGGAGCCCAAGGTCTAGGAGGTTTTGAAGGTTTCCACAAGTGATACTCCTTTAGGGAGCTCTTCTTTCTTTGGGGTATTGGCCGAACCTTTCCTCAACTCTTTTATAACTTTTTTCATGGCTTCTAACTTATTCTCTTTTGACAGCTTCAAGAACTAGCCCATCATCTTGTCTCCGCTACTGACAGCTTCATGAAACGTGGATTTCATGAAATCTCTTAATGAAATCAAGAGAAAATTGACATGCATGCACATAATAACATCATAGCCTTAAAAATTAAGACATGCATAAACATTAATCATCATAACTTTAAAAATTATGACATGTATGAACATTAGAACAAGAAATGTTACAACATTAGTAAAGGAACGTCAACAAGAGAAGAAAAAGCTCAGAGTGCACTTGCATTAACCTAATTTAATAAAATCCTCACTTTGATCGTCTTGATTCAGTCTATTGGAGCCTTTTCTCTCTTATCCTCTCTCTTCTCCTTGGCCCTCACTCTCTCTTCCTCTAAAAATCTTAGCAAAAAATGATGAGTTTGCAAGCATGGGGTTCTTAAATACCCAACTGATGCTTGAACGCTGGTCAAATATGCATCAAACGCGAGCAAGCCTCAAGTAGGTAGATTCTGAATTTTGTGACCGGCGATCCTGCAATGCACGTGTGGTCATGCGCTTAAAGTGCACCTCGAATCTGTCACGGAATCCTGAAAGAGGAGCAATTTGATCTTATCTTGTTCACCGAAGCTAATGATTTGACTTGAGAACTTCTACTTTAATTGCGTATTCTCGGTATCCAGATTCTATGCATCTATCCTAGTAGCTACCCCACTAATTTCGAATTCCGTCTATTTCCCTAGGGGTTCTTAGTGAGAGGAAAGAAAGCTCCTTGCTTCCCTTGCTACGGCTATTCAAAGCATCTCGCAAGAAAGGAATAGGACCTAGGGCTTGAAGGCTTAGCTCCTCTCCTGGAAAGTTGCTGGGCTAGGAAGCATGGGGGAGGTGTCAAGCTTGATTAGTCTCCCTTTTTCTTTTGTTAGAATGGAAACTATTGCAGAGATTCAATCTTGCTCCCACTATTCAAAAGGAAGACCGGGAAGACGAATCCAAACCATGGCTCTGGAAAGCACAACCGTCTCTAGAGAAAGATTTGGTCTCCATTGAGTCTGCATTCGGCGCGCGAGCTATCCAAGCCTATATTTTACCCTTTGACCCAATTTTATCATATTCTCTGACTTCAAATTTGATTATATTATATTAATTAATCATAATTAATATAATTTAAAATTTTAAATTTTACAGCTCTCATGCATCGATGCATTTATATAAGTCTTATTGGTACTATTTTTGGGTATTTTTTATGAGAAATGGGGAAAAAGATAGAAAAAGATGAGAGAAAGAAGATGAAAGAAAAGAAGAAAAGTGACTTCAAAGCAATATTTTAATAGATTTACCTAATTTAAATATTAAAGACAAATATCTTTAGGCCCGATTTTTGGTCTATGTTAAATTTTTTCTAATTTCGTTTATATTTGGTAGTTTATCATACATACATGATATTTTTTACGTCACCTAATTTGAATAAATGTTCATGCATATAAATTTACCTGTTATTTTGAAGTCTTGCTTTGGTTTTTTTGAAGGTGTTCATCTCATTAGTTCGCTATGGGATCTATCGCGGTAAGCAAAGTAATTTTCATTGCACTATCAAGCACTTTTGTTGAAGTCATCAGTGTTTTCTTCAACAAATTGCAGTGTAGTATTGTGTGTTTCTTGTATTAGTACTCCAATCGAACGAAGGAATTGGGACTCAAGCCCGATCACTTCTCAATTTCCTTATATTCGAGGATTTTCTTGTCCCGGAAGTAATTGTCATGTAATAACCTACACTGAACAGCTTGGCCAGCAAGCATCTCAGCTAGATCGAAGGAGGGGAAGTGACTACAAATAGCTAGAATTATGAAATAATGTACTGGTTAGTTACTCAATTAGTTAGAATAAAAAAGATGTATATAAGCAGCCGTATAATTCATATCTAAGAAGCATGGACACCTACACATTTCTCTAGAAATAAAATACGACATATTGGGGATACGTAAACTAAAATCAAAGCTCATTATCTTTCAAATAGATGTACAGCCCTACTGTTAAAATATAAACAGTTTCATGGTGTTGCTGAATCAGCAAAATCACACAGAATTAGCTAGTGCATATCAGCTGAGTTAGATACGGGTGATGCATAAGAAAAAGGCAGAGTTCCACTATTTCTGTTTGTACAAACCGGCCTGTCCAGGGCATTACGGTAGCATCTTTGATTTATCATAATCAGTTCATGCATCAGCAAAGTGCAGCTACAACAAATCAGACCATGAATCAGCAAAATATATCAGCAAATGTACAGCAGCATTAACAGATAAGTTGCCGAGCCTAAGTTCAGAGTAACAGAACATTAGCATCGTAGCCAAACAAAGAGCAGCTTAGTACTTTAGCTGTCGGACGAAATGTTGTCACAATAAGGATTAAAAGCAACTGCGTAGCAAGGATCAGTATTTATACAGCATTCTACTGCTACTGTAGCTGTCATATATTTTCTCATCGCAGCAACAGTAGCTCTGCCAATTCCTCACTTTGTCTAGTTCTGACATTATCAGTTCTATCATGCTTCATCTGAATCACGTTGCTGAATTCAGTCCAAGAACTTCTAGACATTTGCTCATCGATCCTAGTGATGCTACACAACAACAAATCATAAGTACTTATGGGATTAAAGCTCAAGCCAATAGAGTAGCTTCACTTGTGGTGGAACTTTGCAACATGCATATCATGATTTGCACAAAAGTTATCGAGTATTATGCGATTGAAAATCATACAGGCTTTTTCTTTTTCCCTTTTGATTGGTATTCGAGTAAACATTTGAGCGCTATACTGTAATTTGGCAAGCATTTAAACAACGTTTAAATGTTGATACGGTAATGGATAGATCTGAACATTTTCCTGAATACTTCATTGTAGATATACTATTTTCTTGGGGTCGGAAGACCCGGATCCACCAGATCCGGCAGCAGCAGAAAACCCGAACCCCCCGTCATCGACAGCCACCATTTAGTAGGAACAAAGAACAAAGGATGCACGGTATTTTTACGTGGAAACCCCTTCCCAACCGAAGAGGAAAACCACGGGACACATAGTCCACCAATAAATTCACTATGTAAAATGGGTTACAAACCCCCGAGATGGAGTATCCGC
>JAOVVI020008068.1:0-14435 GCA_028571085.2 Nepenthes alata
GCTGTCGTTACTGTACTCGTGCTCTAGAAGGCCCTACTTGCTCTGGAGATCCCGGCTGCCCAAAAGGTCAAGGTCCACTTGATGGCCCAGGTCGAGAAGGGCTGGGAAATGCCATTTCTAGGAGACCATACAAGACCTCCAAGCATGTGGCACTGGTATTCCGGGGATCAAACATAGCCGTAGCAAATTATGGATGCATTAGCCTCATCACCCGGTGGTACATATTGATGCCATCACAATACTTGTCTTCCAGTGCTGGAGCAATGTCAACGGCCCTCACTGAAGTCCTCAACACCTCCTCTAGCTAGAGGTTCTTGTCCCGCAGCAACTCGTACTGAACTTGCAGAAGCCTCAATGAATCCTCAAGGGAAGCAATCTTGCCCTTAGCCACAGAAGTTTTGCTCTTGGCCTTAGCCAACTCAAGTTCCAGGCGCTTGTAGGCTTCTCCAGTGGCCTTGGGGGACTCTTACTCGGTGCAAGTCAGGGCGATACCACTAATAAGCCATCCAAGGTTCACGGACAGCTCTTGAAATTGTAAAGGAAAAATAGAGCCATTAAAGTATAAGTGTAAGGGAACTAAAAGGCTAAAGAAGGACAGAAAGATACCTGAAAGATGAGAGAGCTGCCGACTGAGCTCTTATCTCTAGGGGTCTCAGACTCCTGTGGCTTAGCAGTAAGTATCACAGGAAACTCAATCCTGGTCTCGAACGTAGGGGTAGCTCCATGAAGACCAAAGATTGGGGGTTCAATAACTTTAGTATGTTTCGTGGCCCCAGTCTTGATTTCAACAGCGCATGGAGCCCCAGCGACATCCTTGACTAGGGTCTCCTCGTGGACCTCGGAAGGAATCTTCATGGGGATGTAGATTTGGATTTCAAGGCATGGGGGCACTACAATCACCGTAGTCTCCTCGGTCTCAGCAGTCTCAGAGTGTGTCATCGTAATCATCTCCACTACTTCATCAGCCCAAGTCGCCTCAGCTTCCCCCGCAACCTGCTCCTCAATGATGCCCTCAGATGGATTGTCCATCCAGTTCGAGACCTCACCAGTAAAAATGGAGGATATATTAGGAACGGGCTCGCTGAGAGGAGGAGGAGCCACTGGTGACTCCATGTGCAAGACCACAGCCTCAGAAGGCTGCTCAGTAGGCCCCGCAACCGCTGATGGCCCAGTGTCCCCAGCTCTTCGGACTAGCACCTTTTTCCTGAACTGGTGCTCAATGACCGTCTCATCATCATCGGAGGAAGAAGTGAACACAACGATTGCCGTCGGACCCTCCAAGGTCTTAGTCCGATGACTCTTAGTGGTCCGCTTGAGCTCTTCCTTGATCCTCAGAGCCTACCATTTCTTCTTCAACTTCTTCTTTTTGTTGGGAGCGCTAATGGCGCTAGAGTCCTCAGGTTGGCTCTCCCACTGGGCTTGCACAGAGAACTCAAGCCATAGCCACTTGTTCCTTTTGTTCTCATTAAAAGAACCGAGATTGGCCAGCAACAAGTCTGTGAAGTCCTTCACAGCGGACCTCTCCTCAGTCGTGACATCCTCACGAAACCTGGACTCTACGTTCCCCCATTGATTGGGGATGTCCCAAATCTGAGGAATGCCAAGGAAGAAAAATTTATCCTTCCACCTTTTGGTGGAGTCAAGGTTCCCACCGCTTATTACCAAAAAGTCAGGGCGTGGGGTCCCAACAATCCAGTTTTGAGTGTGTGAAAACCTCAAAATAACTTTAACCGCCCTCGTATCAAGGAGCTTCTTATGACAACACCCAAAGACAAAGAGAAACGAGATATCTAACAGCGTTAGGCTGAATTTTAGCCACAAGGACTTGAAGGTCCCTCATTATCTCGTAGAGCTCCAACAACATAGGGTATCGAAGACCACCTTTAAGGTAGACTTTATAGATAGTAGTGAAGCCATCAGGAGGGCTGCTTGCTTTATCATGGGCATCGGGGATCACCATTCCCATCAAGCTTGGAATCTTATACCGTGCTCTGATGGCTTCGAGGTCAGCCAAGGTCAATGAAGAGGCAAGATCTTTTGCTAATGGTGCCACTGAAGGATCAAAAAGAGCAAAGAAAGCAAGGGAGACGAAGGAAGAAAATTGCCAGAGAACGCAGAAGTTGCAGAGAAAGTTTGAGACTTAGAAAAATGTTTGAGAGCGCAAATGAAAACGACAAAGGAAAAGGGGATTTAAATGGCCAGAATCCAAAAGACGCGCCCATTAAATGTCTGGCCACGTGTCAGCTCCCCATGAGATGTAGGTAATGATGACGCTTCCCTTCTCTACGCAGCAAAGTGATTGGTTAGTGCATTTTAAATGAGCCAATTGGTGGTGCATGCCAACTCCTTGTACATGAAGAAAGAGTTCGCAGACGATGATTTGTTAAGCTATTCAATTGCACGAACAATGACACTTGACAGATTTGCACTTGAGAAAGACAACGTCTAGCCGCAGACAAGGCCACTATTGTCGCCGATGCCTGAGGACATTGATGGACTTGAATACATTTGCCAACAGCGATTAGTTTATGGAACACACCAGCATCCCGGACTCAAAGAAAATCCTCGGACGTTTGTATCAAATGGATTATCTCAAGAAGTCCTCAGGCTTTATTCTTCATATCTCTGGTCTCAGAAAAGCGTCCCCAGAGTTCCTATTTTCAGCAATGTCATCGGATATTTACCAAAGAAAAGGACGCGTCCACCATTAGGCTACAGCTAGATGGTGGATGCAAAGCGAAGATGCGGACGAGCTTCTGAAGGAGAGTGCGTTCGCGTGATGCTGGAGACATTTCCCCGAATGGTGAACATGCCAAAGGTCGAATTGTCGAATCTCTTGACATGGGAGGCTAGTGATGGGTAGTGGATACCCAAGGCCCAAGACTAAAACCCATTTCCACAAAATGGGTCAACGTCCCTGAATGGTTCAAAAAAGCCAACACGACCCAAGAGGCTTGTGTGGTTGAGATGGCTCAAGAGGCCTAAAGGGCTGAGGATGTTTCTCATAAGAGACATTCAGGATGGACAAGGATGCCTGTTCATGGAGAATGATGGCTTTCGGTGCCCGGTGATGTGACGTCTCGCAGAGACAATCTGAGTGCACGCGAACTTCTTGACATGGTAAAGTGGTTTTGCAAAATTTGTAGTAGAGCTTTCTGTATACACCAACCTACATGTGGTAGCTCCATGCGGAGGATTTCAACTGCCATATAAGCATTCATTTTGTACCTACCAAAGGTTTCAAAAATTTAAAAACTATGAATTCTTACACTTGTGCACAAAAAGAGAGAAAGAGTAGAAAAACCACGATGTGTTATAGAGTGAGAAAGAAAGGGCCCGTGTTGTAAGAGCAACTCTTAAGAGTTTCTATATACTTAGTCCTCAACCTCTTGTACTTGAGCTCACACATAGTAAAGTAGTTCTTGTACTGAAGCCTCGTGATTTTTTCCTCTCGTTTAACAGAAAGGTTTTAATGAAAAAATCTCACGTGTCATACTCTCTCTCTTTTTCTTTCCGCATACTTACTGTTTGGTGTTAGTGTCGGATCCTCGTCCCTATCAAAGTAAGGGTCCGAGGATGCAACAGAAACGATATAAAATCATTCAACAAGTATACATATATATATATATATATAATAACAAAATACTAATTCATCAACACAGAATGAAAAATTGAAACACAATAAAACTTGTGTAAGGTCTAACATATCAAATGATTTAGGGATTGAATATATAAATATCAGAAGTCTAAACACAATTTCGTACACAAAATTCATAATTTATATACGAATATTAAAATAGTCTAAAGTGTAAAATTATCCAAAAGCTTAGAAATCAATAGTATAAAATCAAACGTCCAAAATCCAAAATCAAATCGTATGTAGAAAAATTCAAAAAATTCAAAATATGCCAAAACGGAGACTTAATGATTAAAAGGCTAACTTTGAGTAAGGATTGCATATAATTTTGATAATATTAGGCTAAATTATTACTATTTAAATTCAAAGGCGGATCATTTATATATTATTCTCTATAAATTAGGCCAAATGTCACTTTTTTTATCACTTGTGGGAGTCCGTGTAATCTTTAAATTTGTCTAATATATTAAGATGTCTGAATATATTATTATTTTTTAAATTTCTTATAATATGAAAAAAAAATTGAAGCATGAAGCAGGAAGCTGATGAATGTTTTCCCATGAAAGTTTCCATAGCAGCGGCTACTACTGTTGTTGGAGACGGTCAGTGGCCAACATATTTGGGGATTTCTCTGGTAGAGATAGAGAGTTTTATTTTTCAAATTATAAGCATCGATTTTTTCTTTAATGGTTATGATTAGTCTTATTTTTTAAAATAAATATTCTCATAATTTTTAATACCAAATTACGGTTGCTGACCATAATATGAAAATTTGTAATTATAGTTTTACACTATTAATGTTACGAAGCAGATAATAATTAACAATAATTAAACTAAATTAGTTTTTTTATTTTTAAAAGAACAAAACTAAATTATAATTACCTAAAATCGGATTGGACTTGACAAAATTACAATCATCAATATTGATGGGTATACCAAGAATGAGGTGGCCCAAAAGAACCAACGGAAGCCCAAGCAGGACGGTCAACACTTTGACGGCCCAGTAAAAGGACGGGCTCAGGACTGAAAGGCCAAGGACGGTCAACACTGGCGTTGACCGCCCGGCTGGCCAACTTGCTTGTAGATGGTCAACTCGACGTTGACCGTCCACACACGGCATGTTGGGCCATAGGAGGCTTTTCTACAGTGATGGAGTTATTCCATTATAGCCCACAGCCCATCAGATGACTAATAGCGACTCTCACTTTGTTCTCCATGAAGGTGGCCAACACAATAACGCAGACGGTCAATTCACACGTTGACCATCCGTGCCCTGCATATTAGGCCCAAAGAAGTCTTTATACAGTAACAGGCCTGGTCTGTTTGGCCCCACGACGCATCAAACGGCCAACCACAGCTTTTCAAGCATCTTCCACGATCCCAGTTGGCGCCCAAAAAGGGCATTGACAAAATTGGCACCCTTCATATAAGGAAGGCCCCAGATTTTTCCAATTTCTTGCCAACTCGAGACTCTAACGGTAATATACTAAGAAGAAAAGATACTGGTTTGGAAAGCTGTTGGCCGCCTCAGGAAGAAACTATCACACCCACCTTGGCAACTGACATCTGCTCCAGAAGGCAAGCCAGCCAAGGTGGACAGAGGAGATCGCTCCTTCCAAAGGAGGAAGATCACCCTCCCAGCCATAAAACAAAACCCTAGAATCCTCATTCTGGGTATGCTCTCCTCTACGCTTTCATTGAGACTTTGATACTCAGGTTCTCTTTTACGCATTCAACCAAAATTGTGAAAAAGACAAGTTTTGAAAAAACTCTCAGAACTGCTAACCGAGACACAGGCAACCTCCAAGGCAACAAACGAGCCCTCATGGTCGTTTACAGCCTTCCCACCTTTCAGATCCGAGAAAGGCATTGTGTCTCTCTTACATTTGGAAAAATACAAATTTTTTCTATCCCTCTTTACTCTCAAGCTTTTCAGTTTCATTATCAAAAAGACTGTTTGACTGACTTGAGCGTCGAAGTATTTTCGGTGGGATTATATCCCGCCGACACGCTGACCTCCTGTTCTGCTTAGTGGTGTGCAGGGTCCAACTCAGAGAATAAAGCCGGAACCGCAACGAAAAGATCGCCCGAATCTGTTCAAAGTTCGGATCCAGGGACGCATCAAATCTAGTGCATTTACTTTTGTATATACCTATAAATTGTGATAATTAATTTTTATGTATCTAGACTCGTAATTTTTCTATGTATTTTGAAATTATATTTTTTGTAAGTATCCACCGAATAAAAAGGCTTACTTAGTAAAATTATTTAATTATCTGAAAAGGATGAATTTATACAATTTCATAATATTTCTTACTGACAATTTGAGGTTGGAATATAAATGATGTTGAATTCAAAGGATCTACTGCTAGATAGATACATTTGATAGATATTCTTTTTGAAAGCATTGTAGTTACATCTATATTTGTAAGTGTTGTGAGGAGAGCGAGGTTGGTCAACTTGTTTATGTATACATAAGCTTCTAAACTTAAAGTTATTGACAAATTTTTGGTAAAAATAATTCTTTATTATAAATAATCATTTTATATTATCAAAAATAATAATAATTAAAGAATCAAAATGACATATACTTAAAATGTGTTATTTGTACTTTAATTCTATCACACATACTTATTATATATATTTATGAATCGTCACTTCTTTCTTTAAATACAAATACATATATTTTATCCACTAATAAATATTTTATTCAAGATAAATATTTTAAATTTAGTAATTTTAAATATAAAGACAATGGGTAGAAGATCATGTTTTTGCTTTGGTACCCAAAGATTAGACCGAGTAAAAAGTATAAATATTTAAAATACTTTTTAATTACTTTCAAAATATTAAAAATGATATTAATTTTAAAAGATAAATAAAATATCTTATTATTATAAATGTAAAAAAATAATCAAAAAATATTTCCTATCAAAATTAAAAAAATGAAAAAAAAAAACGACCCGGACGTGGATCTTGGCGAGCCACAATTTTGTCTCCTCCTGCGGAGAGGACTCCTTGCCGTATGGAGATAGTAAGTTATTTCCCTCCTCCTGATCAATTTATCTTATCAATAATTCCCTCCATCTCGACGCCTGAGCAGTGAGTTGAGTTGAGGGGCGCTGTTGTGCAGGTTCAATTCAACGGGGACGGGCTCCCTCTTCTCTTTCTTCCACTTTCTATATCATCTCAATCAAATTTCAGAAGCACTTAACTGCGACAGTCACCAATGGAGACAGCGGCCATGCTTCGCCACATATCATCCACTTCCGTGGTCTCTAGCAGTATTCTCTTCCGCTCTTCCCAAGGATTATTGTCACGCTCCTCCATCTTCACGCTCCCTAAACTGCACCGCCTTATCCCAAACCCTAGCAAACAGTCACAGCTGTCCCTTCTTCGTCGCCATTGGAGACCAATTTCAACCTTGCCTCATAGTTTTCCCTTCAAGCGCTCCCTCTCTCCTCAAGCTGTAGCCACTCAACCCTCTCACACCTCTTCAGGTACTCTACAGTGTCTCTCTCTCACCGTCTCCCTCCATCTGTTGCACACAATTCTGACACCAGTCCTATTATTTTATATAGCCTGTCATATTATCATATTATGTTGCCTTCGTTGAAAGCGGGAAAAACAGAAACTAAGAAAAAAAACTATATTGAAGCTGATTCGGGCTGGTTTATTTTGTTCCTTTCTGATTATCATGTGGTAGATGTCGAAACCCAAGACGATGTTGCCGAGAAGCTTGGGTTCGAGAAAGTATCGGAGCAGTTCATAAAAGAGTGTATGGCAAGTGCTGTTCTTTACAAGCATAAGAAAACCGGTGCGCAAGTCATGTCCGTCTCCAACGATGACGAGAACAAGGTTTTTGGTATTGTTTTCCGCACTCCCCCGTAAGCATAACGTCCCTGGTACTGTGGACTCTGTACTTCGTTTCATCGTTTATTCGGAAAAGGAATCTTTTTTTTTTTTTATATGTAATCAAGTTGTCACCTAGTGAATAACAAAACAATGGATGAAAGATCTACCATACTGTTGATAATTGATTATGGTACCTTGTCAGAAGTCTTAGCTATAGCTAACTTGACAATGATAACGTGATTGTGAGCTAAAATATTAATTGCGTGCTAACATCAACATTTGATGTTAGCTTTCTCCACTGTATTGGTCCGACCCAGCGTTCTAGATGTGGTGTTATTATTCCCATTGATTTTGAAACGGCTGTCTGCCAGAAATTCCGTCACAAAACTGTCCAGCTTGAATTTGTTTGTCAGTACCATCTTAGGGATTGGTGATGTAGTGGATTTAGTTATTAAATTCTCGATGTGCCTTTGTTCCGGAGTGAAAGATGTTGTGAGGTTTTAGGTCACTTTCTTGTGGGTATTACAGTAAATGGACGGATTATTTGGAAGACACGTGATGTTCGCGCTTGGAATGCTTGGGCTGAAAAGTCAAGAAAAGGTCATATGATGTTAGTGCGAAGGTTGGCCGAGGGTTATTTGAGTGACAAATGATGTTAAAGGGTTGCGCGATGCTCGTGTGAAGGTTGGCTGAATGTCGGTTGAGGGTTAATAGAGCGTTAATGGTTATTAGAAGTCACGCGAGGTTTATGTGAAGGTTGGTCAAGTGTCGGTAGAACGTTAGCCAAGCACCAAGGGTCACTGGAGGTCATGTGAGATTTGTATGAGGAGCAGTTGAGCGAAAGGCATTTTCAATAAATAAGCGATATTTGCACTTCGTAGGCGCATGATAGACGGTTGTGCGCCGATTCAAGTGGGACTAGTGCTTGAGGGGCATGTGTGTGGATTGTCCTGAAAGGGGTTATGCTTATTACACGTGAGAAGTTTACGTGTGCTAAAGTTGCTAAAAAGCTGCACCTGATTCGATTTTAGGGCTAGCAGAAGCTGTGTGAGCTGCATGAGTAATGTGATAGCTTTGAGAGCAATTCAACACAAGGAGCACCACTTAAGAGAGAGACGGGAGAAAAAGATAAAAGAGGAAGATGTTTAAATCTAGTTGATATCTGATTTGAGTTCCATTCTTCACTATGATTGGATATGTTGTCCTAGTGTGTTTTCAGGACATATTACCATTTCGTTACTTATATTCTTGTTGTATTTTTTGTTGTGGGTTATTAGATGTGTTGAGGAGTTATGTTCAATCATTTTTTTGGGTTATAGTGAAGAGATTTCAGATGGGGTTATTTTATAATCGGCATTATTTTCATAGTTGATTTATTTGGAATTTATTTTGTGATTTTTTCCTAAATTTGGAAGAGTTTTTCATATTAAAAATCGTTGTGTAACATTATATTTTTTGTGCTCAAGTGTTTGGTGGATAATATTTAATGGGGATTTGGGTTTGGCTCACTATGCCGGTTGTATGTGTTTTGGCCAAATCCTAACAAGTGGTATTAGAGAGTAGGTTTTTTAGGATTGTAAAAACTATGATTTGATGGCATTGACATCGAGGAGTTTGCCATTCTACATTGAGCAATTTAATGGATAATATAATTTTATTCTTTAGTAAGAAAGAGCGATTAATATTTTATCCTGGAAAGGAATGGTAAAAGTACTATAGAATAAGGAGGATAAGTCTGAGAAGATTAAAAATGAGTGGTAAGATATGAGGGATCTTGCTAATTGTATGATTAAGTTATATTTTGCGATCAACATTTTTCAAGAAGTTATCGATTTATCGGATTCAATGGTTGCATGAATGAAGTTTGAGGCCGATACAAGTACAAGTCCAAGTCTTTGACAACATGGTTACATGCAAAGAAGAAGTACGATTGCTTTCGATTGTTGGAAAGGGGAAGCTTTGAGAAGCACTTGGACAAGTTCAACTGGATTTTAATGCAAATATCAGCCATTGATGAGAAGATCAATGATGATGACAAGGTGTTGGTATTGTTGGCATTTTTGCTGGTCTCGTATGATTGTATTGTCATGATACTACTGTTTGGAAAAGGACACACTCAGTCTTCATGAGGCCATCTTTTCCTTACTTATGAACGAGTTTCGGTAGAAAAGAAGTGATGAGGTTTTAAGGGAGCCGAGTGTCATGGTGTCAACTAATAGTTGGTTACATAGGAGATCGAGGAACCAAGGCGGCAAGCTGGAGAGGAGCAACAATTAGTCTAGGCTTTAATACATCAAGTGCTTCTATTGTGGCAAGAAAGGTTACGTGAAGCAGGTTTCTTCTAGAGAAAGTAGAAGATAATAGCGAGCGACAAGAGAGGGGATCGTGACAGAAATGATCAGGCTTCTATCGCTACATGCAGATATCTTTTTGTTGTCTACACATGGAAGACATGAAACTTTACAAGCCACGAGATGAGTTGGGTGTTGGATAGTGGCTTCTCATACTATGTAACATTGAAGAAGTCCCGTTTCACCTTTTATACACGTGGGGACTACAAGGTATTGAAAATGGGTAACGATGGCTTGTCAAGGGTAATTGCCATTGACGACATTAGCTTATGGACAAGTAACGAGACGAAACTTGAGTTGAAAGGCCTGCGCCATGCTCGGGATATCCGATTAAATATGATTTTAATAGAGAAGCTTGACGAGAAGAGATTTTGCACGGCGTTTGGAAAAGACCAATGGCAGCTCACCAAAGGACTTTTGGTTGTGGCAAGGGGAAGCTGGCGTTCAAGTGGGTAGTTGATAGGAGCTTCGGTTGCCAAGGACAACGTTAAGGTGACTAATGGGCAAATTAGTCAAGGTGGCAAAGGTTGAGGTCAAGGAGGAGTGCAAAGGGGAGCAACTCTACTGTGGAGAAGAAACCAAAATGGAGTGGGAATACTTCAGATTTGGTGGCGCGTAAGAGGGTACGTCTAAGCTTGTGGAAATCGATGTCAAGATCCTCGTGGAGGGGAAGTTATCGAAGGGTAAGAGATGATGGTTATCGGTATAGGCGAGTGGTCCCCCACAAGGTTGTGAACGAAAATTTGTTGGGTTTTAGGTTATTCCCTTATTGATATCACAATAAATGGATGGGTCATCTGGAGGATGCGCGATACTTGCGCTTTGAATGCTTGGGTGGAAAATTCGAGCAAGGGTTGCGTAGGCTTCACTTGAAGGTTGGCTGAAAGTCATCTGAGTGACAAAGGTTGCTGAACAGTCGCTCGATGTTTGTGCAAAGGTCAACTGAATATCAGGCGATGGTAAACCAAGTGGCAATGATCATTGAAAGTTGTGCGAAGGTCAGCCTAATGTCGGTCTGTGGTTAGCCGAGTGACAGGGGTCATTTAAGGTTATGCAAGGTTTGTATGAGGAGTAGTTGAGTGAAATGGATTTTTAGTGAACAAGCAATATCTACGCTTGGTAGGTGCACAACAGACGACTATGTGTCAATTTCAGTTGGACTAGCTGTTGGAGGGCACGTGCTTGTATTGTCAAGAGGGATAGTATAGCTATTGCACGTGAGGAGCTCACGTGCACTAAAACTACTATAAAGTTGCATCTGATGCGGTTTTAGGGTTAGCAAGAGAGGGAAGGGAGAAAAAGAGAGAAGAGGAAGATGTTTACATTTGGTTGAGATTCGACTCGAGTTCTATTCTTCATCAAGGTCAGATGCGTTGTTTTAGTATGTTTTTAGAACGAATTACAATTTTGTCACTCTTATTCTCCTTGTATTTTCTTTTGTGGGTTGTTAGATGTATTTGGGAGTTTTGTTTAACCATTTTTCACTTGAGTTGTCGTGAAGAGCTTTCAAAGGGGGTTATATTGTAATTGGCACTATGTTTATAGTGAATTTGTTCAGAGTTATCATGTGATTTTTTCCTTTGTGTGGAAGGATTTTTTATATTAAAAATTATTGTGCAGCATTGTATTTATTGTGCTCAAGTGTTTGATGGTTGACATTTAATGGGGTTTTTGGATTTATTCTGCTGCACTGGTTGTGTGTGTGTTGGCTGACTCCCAACAGACCTGGCCTAAGAATTTCGTAAATATTTGTGTATTCTGTAAATCTCCTCACCTTGAATGATAGGTTTTTTAGAGAACTGTCATGGTTTCAAAATTTTATAGTGAAGGCATATTGATGCTTATCGTAGTGTTGATGCTTAATGATGAATGCATCAAGTTAAGAATGCATAATTAGAAGCTTGTTAACTATGTTTTCCTTGGGTATTCCAGTTTTGGATTGTGAATGGGAGTCTGTTGGTTCTTCTCCTTTGGACTCTCTGCCATGTCTTTTCCTCTGTCACTTCATTTTTATAGTCGTGAGTGCCCTTTGCAGCAGTCATTTCCATTTTCTATCTTTTTATATATATATATATATATTTTTTGTGGGGTTGGGGGGAGGAGTGATAGTTCCCAATCTTGAATGCTTCATTTTAGGTGGGAAATGGTGTTGTCTATTTGGCATTTTGCTTGCAGATCCTGTTGTCTATTTGGCATTTTGTTCGCAACTTGTTAAATTTTGTTTTGTGTAGCGCATACTGTATAATACCAAAGTTCATTGTACTGCAAATTACCAATTTTCCATTGATATCTCAAATTGCAAGATTTTCTCCCAGGTAACTAAATTCATAGAGCTGCCAACTAGATCCCTCACATTTGGTTGTTGAAAGAGAATAAAGTAAAAATAGAATAATATTCTTAGGAAATATAATAAAGTGAGAATAGAATTGAGAATTAATATTTACTTATTTAGTTAGTAAATTAAAACAGGTAAAATTGAATTGTATAAAATGACTATTTTCTCCTTACCTAAAACCGTATTTCAATATATAATAAATGGTTGCAATTAGGTTGTCTGATCGGCTTGGTCCAATCTACCTAAGATTTTATAAGGTTTGGTCAAAGCATATTAGTATTATAAATGGACACTGTTAAAAAACTAGGCTCGATTAACTTTTTAGGCCAGGCACAATTACGGCCGAAGGTGATCAGTTCAGGCTAACCCGGCCTAGATTATGAATTTTTTTACAAACATATATTTTTTATTTCAAATAAATATCAATTTGAAAAAAAATCATTTCAATAAATTATATTTTTATGTAATTAATAATTTTATGTAAAAATTCTTTATTTAAATATATATTTAGATGGTGTTTTAATCTACACATTATAATTTTTGACATATTTTATATTTTTAGGTATTTTTTCTATAACTATGAACATTTAAAGAAAAATATTTAAAAAAATGTCCTTGTGTTGGCCCGAATTGGATTATGAATGGGCACTGTAATGATTTTTGGCTTGGGTGATTAGGCCATGTTCTACCCGATCTGCCTTAGTGATCACAAATTTATATTAAACCCAGTTTGTGTCTAACTTGAATTCGATTTTAATTAAGTCTAGTTTGAGGTAAAGGTAATGTTGGGATCAATTGAAATGGGCCAGGCTTGAATCCTACAAACTTGAAGAAGAAAAACCCAAATTGGCAGCCCAACATGAAATAGCGTACCTAAGTCTAGCAACCAACTTAACTAGCTCAACTCAAACATTTCGGCTCAGACCATCGGCTAGGATTACTCTTAAGACAATCAATGATGGCTGTCATAATGATAGTTATGAGTTGATGTAATGGTTGGTTGCCTTGGCAGCGCCTGATGCAACACCTAAGTGTGGCATCCTAGACAAGGATAATATCAGTGCAAGATGCCTAGGAAAATAGCCTACGATGGGGCTTGACATCAACCAAGGTAAGGTAGCCAAGAGATGCACCACCCTAGGAAAATGGCCTAATATATGCTAGATGCCAAGAGAAGGGCTGAAGGAATACTTTGTGCATTTCAGTGCAGAGGTGCATGGGATCCCGAACCTCATCGATGACTCAAAGATAACATCCTTCATTGAAGCATTGCAGCTAGGAGCATTTTACAAGTCTGTACACTTATAATTACCCAAAACTTTCACAGAATTGGAGTCTTAGGCCAAATCGGAGGCCACTGCCGAGGAGGCTAACAAAGCACGGATGATGGAACGGGGTTGTCGGTGCTTATCCAATAACTCCCAATTAAGTCCTAGCTGAAAGAGGTGAGGAGGCATCGATCAAAGTAGGTCCCCGTCAAAACCATGCTCAGGCTAGTTGGTTCTAGGGGCTTTGTGCCCAAGCCCCATGTGATGTAGGGAGGAAGGGGAAAAGTAGGGAAGAGAGATAGAGGGGTAGAGATAAAAATAGAGATTAGAGGGGTAGAGAAAATAAAAAGAAGAAACCAAAGGGGAGAGGAGGAAGGAAGTCATAATTACTCAATCTCACAAAATCTCAAAACATTCATTCATTCATTCAATCAATGATTCAAATAATAGAGCGTAGGGTCTTTATAAAGAGAAATTCTAGATCTAAGATAATTTGGTAACAAATTATCTATTTTTAAAAATAAAAAAAATTATAATAAAATTGTGTAAATAAGAGCAAATAAAATCAAACCGGAATCTTGCCCAATAAGTAAAGCAAATAAAATAAAAACCAATAAAATCAAAGTCTCTTCTAATTAGAATTTCTTGGAATATTTGATGTCCGCATCAATTCTCCTCGAGTGGTTGGAACTCGACCCTGTCGAGTTAAAACTTCTGTATGGAACTTCCCAACCGCAAGCTGAGCAGTGGTGTAAGCCGCCGCCAACGTTACTAGACATGTGGGAAGGGAGCTGAAATTGGATTGAGCTGCTAATGTCGTCTGAAGGAACATGACTTGTGTTTGAAGATGTGCAATCCTGCGGACTCTGATAGAGTTGTAATATACCTGGGTCAAACTGGTGGCGTCTCGCGAGTGATCCAAGCAGTCTCGGATTCTCTCTGGCCAATCCATTTGATAAGAAAGTACTGGACCGCTCCATCCCTGGGAG
>JAOVVI020008069.1:0-14435 GCA_028571085.2 Nepenthes alata
CGGATAAACCCAGTGTCCAGGAGTCTCCTTAACTTCTCCCTTATGGCGACTAACTTCTCGACGGAGTGGTTCCTGTGCTTTTACCGAATGGGTTTTCAGCTCGAGTCATGGCCCAGCTTGTGGACGATTATTTCGGCCGGTTCTCAGGTAAGTTAGCGGGAACCCATGCAAGCACGTCGAAGTTTGTCCTGAGAAAGGTAATCACCCGATCACGCTCTACAGTTGGGAGAGATCTGCCTACGTTGACACACCTTTCCGGGTCAGAATGATTCAATGGGACTGCTTCAGTGGCTTCTCCCGACTATGCCTGCAGCAACAGGGTTTCGTCGCAGAGGTCAAGGTCTTCATCTAGGTAGCTTGGTACCGCAGGGTTGATATGGGATAGATAACACGTTCGCCCCATATTCTGGTCTCCCAGTACCTCTCCCACACCCCATGGGGTGGGAAACTTCACCTTCAGATGCGGGATCGATGTTACGGATTCGAAGATTGTGAGGAAGGGTCTGCCCAGTATGACGTTATAGACGGACGGTAGGTCAACGACGAGGAACGCCAGCTCCCGCGTTAAAGAGCGCGGGTGAGTCCCCATAGTGACCTATAGTCTGACTATTCCTTGTACGGGGACAGGTTCGTTGTCCAGGCTGTACAAGGGTCCGCCGGCAGCCTTCATATGGCTCTGTCTCAATCTAAGTTTAAAGAAGTCGCTGAGATGCAGTAAATTTTATGAACTTTTATTATCAACGAAAACTTGTTTCAGCTGGTAGTCAACCCTACCATCCGAAACGATGGCAGATACAATAAGGTGGTCAATATGGGGGAGGTTACATGAACCATATCGTCGCTGCTAAAGCTAATGACATCACTTATATCCACAGTCCTGGCTCGCTTGTTGCTGGAGGTGGGCCTGGGCTGCCTACGCACGGTGTCATCGACGGCAGCGAAGGAGATCATGCTGACAACACCGGTGGCCGTGCGTCCCCTCGGAGGATAGCTGGCTTCTCCATCCAAGGTGGCTGGCCCCTGCCCCGAGCTCTTCACTAACCGCTTGAGGTGTCTACGGTGAATCAAATCCTCAATCTCTTGTTGCAGAGTCCGGCAGTTCTCAGTGGAGTGTCCCAAGCAGCGATGGAATTGACAGTATTTGGAGTGGTCGCTGCCGCTGGGACCCTTTTACGTTTTTTGCCATTTGAAGAACTTTTCATCATGGATTTGCATCAAGATGTTGGCCTAGCTGTCGTTCAGGGGAGTCAGGGATGATCGCTCGTAGTCCTTCGTGGGGACCGTCGGAGGCCGCTGCTGCTTACGACGCTCAGGGAAGCGGTGGCTGTCGCCGTCCCTCTTTCACCCACCAGTGATCCTGGCGGCTTCCGATGGTCGGCCCGCTCACTTAGGGTGCTTCGCCTTATTGGCCTCTTCGGCCGTGATGTACACCTTGGCGATGGCCTCAGCCTCCCGGAAGGTTTGAGGGCGGTGGTACGATAGGTGCTTGAAGAAGTCCCTCACCGCTAGCGTGGCAACGAAGGCGTTGAGCTTCAGCTCGTTAGAGAGCTGGGGGATCCGCCACGCCTCGGTAATGAAACGGTCAAGGAACCGGTTCAGACTTCGTCCGACTTCTGGCGGAGGTGGACTAGGTGCCATGGAGCCAGGAAGCTGGCTTAGAAAACTGTCAGCTAGCTCGTCAAACGAGATTATGGAGTTCAGAGGGAGGCCGTGGAACCATAGCAACGCGTCCCCCTTGAGGGTGACGGGAAAGCACTGGCACATCAGGGCCTCGCTCGCTTCCTGCATTGACAAGTGGGTACGAAAGCAGTTGAGATGGTCCATCGGATCCTTGCTTCTGTCGTACTTCTCCTGGACCGGCATCTTGAACTTATTCGGGACCGGTTGGGTCCACAAATCTATGGCAAAGGGCGACCTTCAAAGGTCGGTAGAGGAAGGCGTGATCCTGTCCTTGTGAAGGATGTCCCACAACACTTTTACTTTTTCCTCCATCGGTGGGTCGGAGGTGCCTCTCGGCGCATTGATGACATCGCGGAGCTCCGTGCGGTCCTGGGGGTGCGGTGGAGCTCGTCGGGGATGCCAACTCTCCACTTGAGCTGGCCGCTCACTGTTGGAGTCGGCTGCGGTCTGCCTCCCATGGTCGCGCGAGTTGCGAGGGTTATGCCGCTGAGGGCTGTCCTCCCGATCGCTGCGGTTGGGATGGCTTTCAGCTTCGTGAGGGCCGACTCCGCTGGGGGCCACCTGGGCCGCAGCGTTGTCGGACTGGTTGGATCGTCTTCGGAGGGCTGCCGCATGACGCCTTGCTCTCCTGGATGAGGATGCCTGAGATGCTGGAGGGGCAGCCCCTGGCCAAGGAGTTCCTGTTTGCTCACACAGGGCGTGGAGGACCAGCTTTATATCGCCCACGTCCGTGGCGAGACGGCGGACGTCGGGATCTAGACGGACGTCCCCTTGGCTCTCGACAGGAGGATCTTCGTTTTGGGCCACCACGTCCATTACTGGAGCGCTGGCCTGTGCCTTGGTGTTCACCATTCTCCTTTTACTTTAGAGGGAAAGTAGGAAAATGATGCTAGACTTTTTGTCAGATTCCCACATACGGCGCCAATGTTGCGTCTCTAGGTTTGCGGTTGTCGTATGGATTAGGAAACCTTTGGATTCCTAAGCACGTGGTAGCGTCAGGACGAGGGTCCGGTCTCCGCGTCTCTTAACCTGGAACATGCACAATACAATCAACAAACGAGAGGTCAGAGGTCCGGTGGGATTCCTCCCACCACGGCCACTCCGACGCTCAAGTCAGCAAGCTCTCGCAATAAACGGATAGGTCACACTTGCTCTGGGCGGTGTGAGGATATGTGCCGGTGATGCGTGGATAATGCTTATGCTTTAGAGTGAAAAATACAATGAGTAGGCATGAAAGACCTGACTTTCTTAGTGCACCGCAATGAGTGGCTCACTCCCGTTGCCTGAGCAGGTGTAGGGGTTCGGATGTTTAGAGATGGGGACTTGCGCTGGACTGGGCTCCTCCTTAGTGGACGCTGGGCGCGAGAATGCCCATTGCTAGGGTTCTGTTGGCCGCTGGTCGCTGTCGTGGTGTGCCGGTCATCTCGGTTGTCATTTAGCGGTGGCTGGCAGGCTCCTAGGCGATGCCATCCACGCTTGATTTTCCTCCGAATGGGTCTGGTCGGCTGCCTGCGGGCAGCCGTCTGAGCCGCTGTTGCAGGCTTGACCACGCTCTCATTGGCTGGCTCTTTCTCGTTCCTGGCAGCTCATTAAAGCACTGCAGGGTTTTTGTCTTCTATCACCAACTGGGCGTCACGTGAACTCCCTACGCAGTGGCTGGGCCTCCAATGATCGTGGGCCTTGGCATGGGACCCAACAAACATCAATATACTTTGTTAATCATAAGAGAATAATGCATCGAGAAGACGAGTAATAAAATAAAAATATGTCCTAAAAATGATACTATAACAAAGTATCTGACTTTGGCAAATAAGAAAAATTGAATTAGATCTCAATCGAATATTAAAAATATTTCTCCTCATTCTTCTTTCTTCATGTGGCGTCTTTTGTATTGAAAATTATCTAAACTTTTTGCCCTAAAATCATGAAAATCATTTTATAACAATTCCAATACACATGCACTTATCAAACACAAATCAAGCAAGCAAAGGCAATACATACGGTGAACCTCAAATGAACAATGTTACTTGAGCAATCTTCATATGAACATTGTGCAATCCTCATGATGATCCATCTATTGGGTGTGAAAACTCATAAGGAAGTGACTTTAAACCTAGTAGTTTTGAAGATGTTGAGTGGCTAACTGATCACGTAGCCACCCTATCAAGTTAATAAACCACAAAATCGTCTAGATGCTTGACTATCGAGGAATCAAGACTTGTTGCCAAATGCTACTCATAAAAATGGAAAAAGTCATGATCCTATTAGGGCACCTATTTGATAGTCTTAACCAAAATAGTAAAATGACCAAAGTCAAAAAGGTAATCCATGATCAAAATAATGAGTCTTGCATGTAACAAATTACTAAAAATACTTACTAAGTCCATGTTTGTAAACCTAACAATTAATTTTAAAATATGTGTTTATAAAGTGGATCATCTATTGAACAACTCGCAATAACCTCTAAAAAAGAAAACGATTATACATTCCTGGGAGATTACTCTATCAATTATAGGACAAGTTAATGAGCCTCTATAAATATCACGTCCGATAATCTGATTCTGATATTAATATTTAATCAATATTAATTAACTAAATATAATAACTTTTAAATGTAAATTTCATATCGATATCATGATCGATCACAAATAGAATAACACACAATTATACACAAAATCTAAATATGTGCGACGTTATAGTGTGACTTCGACACTGACCCAAATAATACGACGTCGAATATTAAGTAGGAATTGAAACATGTATAATACAATAATCAATATATAATCATTAATAAAAATAATTAAACATCTATAAACTTGACTGAACAAAACTAAAATCAACAATAATATCAAACTGACACCAAATCATGGATATACTATATTCAAACTATAACATAAGATTACAACGGATCTCAAACCGGTACAACATACTATTTAGACTTAAACATTGCCTAAAATATATCAAATTACATCATTCAACATGTTCTAAAACTATCTGAATAACCAAAATATAAACTAATATTATCCAAAATTCTCTAATCAAATAAAATATAACTGATGTGTCCTTGGATCAGAACTTCGAACAGATTCGGGCTGATCCATTTGTTCGGTTTTGACTCCGTTCACTGAGTTTGGACCCTGCACACCACTAAAACAAACAGGAGGTCAGTGTGTCGGTGGAAAGTTATCCCATCAAAACTACTCCGATGCTCAAGTTAGTAAAGAGCCATCAAAATCTGAGAAGGTAACTTGAATTGAAAGAGAAAGAATGCAAGAGTGTGTGGATCTCCAGATGAAAGAGAGGTAAGACAGTCCTCTTGAATCTGAGTGGTGTGAAGGCAGTAAACCGCTATAGGGAGCACGTTTGAATGTCTTGGGTTCTCTGTGTATTTCCAGAGAGTTATTTGTCTGGGATTTTTGTTATTGTTAAGAGCGTTATGCGAGTAGAAGTTTTTTGCCTGCCCTGAATGAGGGCTCTAGGGATTACTTCAAGGGCGGCAGGGTGATCTTCCTTGGTTAAAAGGCGTGATCCCCTGCGCCATTCTGGACGGCCTTCTTTTTGTAGGAAGGCGCAAGTTGCCAAACATGCTGAGATTGCTTCCTTTCCAGGCGGTCAACGACTTTTCAAATTGCTCACTTTCCTTCTATGCACTCTACCGTTGGAGAGCCCCAGTTGGAGAAAATTAGAAAAATTTGGCACCTTCCTTATGGGAAAGGCGTTGATTTTGTCAATATCATTTTACGGCATTGGCTGAGTTTATGGAAGGTGCTGGTCAGGAAAAGAGCCGTTGCTGGCCGTCTGCTGGATCGTGGGCTCAAGTGAGCCAGACCCGTGAAAAGCCTATTTATTTTTGGCTTGTTGCTATAGTGATTCCAATCAAGGCTCGGGTTGACTGTCCTGGGCACGAGTTGGCCGCCCGCCTGTGCCTTAGTCGGTTAACGCTACCGTTGACTGTCGGGCGAGTGTTTGGGCCTTTCAGAATTTGGGACTTCACCTCCTTTTGGGCCAACGCTAGAGTCGGCCGTCCAACAGGCTATTTGGGCCTTCTTTGACTGTCGGGCCAGCCCAACTACGGTATACCCATCACTAGCCCCACATATCAATGGCCGAAATTTCGGCATCCGATTTATTCATGATGGGATATCCCTCGCTGTCCTTTGTTGCTTGAAAATCTTGAAGGACTCCACTAAAGGTTGAGGCGTTGAATGAACCTGTTGACTGTATTGGTCAAATTTTGGGGAAGACCGGATCTATTGACTATCTCTGGTCAGATCCGGAGAAGAAAGTTGACCGGATCTGTTGGCCATCTCTGGTCAGATCCGGAGAAGAAAGTTGACTGGGCCTGTTGACCGTCTTTGGCCAGACCCCGGAGAACTTTGTATGAGCCCTGAGTGACGCGTGGCCATTAGCCTGTCTGTCAGGCTGAAAAGGGACAAGTGTCTTCACCAGATGAACTTACGATCTCCTCCATTAATGCGTAAGAAGATCTGTTTAAAAAGAGGGTCATTTGGGAAGCGACACGTGGCTGTAATGATGGCGTGCCTTCTCGGGGTGGTTTAATGCGTTTCACACCTTGCCGTTTGATTTTCCCTCCTTACACTTAGCGCTTTCTCACGCCTTCTGCTCTACCTTCTTTGTCTTCAACCTGCTCTCATTCCAAAGATAAAACCCTAATTCCTCTGCACACATGGCTTCCACCTCTGTTGCCGATATCCCTTCCGTTCTCCAAGAGAACGACGTAAAGGGGCTATCCGTTGAGTTTAACATCCCAAAGGACATTACGTGGAGGGTTCCAGACAAGGACGATAGGGCCTTCTCACCATCGGCGGGGCACATGACAGTGTACGAGGCCCACCTGAGGAGTGGTCTCCGTCTTCCTCTTCCGAACGACTTACATTCGATCCTCCAAGCCCTGCGAGTTTCGGTCACCCAGCCTCATGCCAATGCTATACGGTATATTTGTACCTTTTATATTTTTCTCCGTAAGCATTCTAGGCGATAAACAATGTCCATGGTGAAGGGGTTGTTCAAGATAAACTAGGGTGGTGAGTGGATCTCCTTGGTTCCCCGTAGTGGCCTGAAGGTAAATACGGCCATCTATGACTCAATGAAGAACTGGAAGAACCAGTTCTTCTGTGTGGGGGTGACTGAGACCTGGCCCCTCGCAAAGGATTGGGTCAAGTGTCGGAGGTTTATACCGAGACGTCGTCTGTGGCGGAGACGACGTCCTTGGAGTGGCTAACCAAACTGGTCAAGGCCAACATTTATGATTTCAGGAGAAATTTATTGGTCTCTACGGTAGAGACCAAGAAGGTGAACTGGCGACCGCCTTCCCCTGCTTAGAAGTTTAAGGCACCGCCGCCGGCAGTGATAATGCATCTGGAGGAGTCCAGGGGCCTGCTCATCCGTCCCCTTCCAACAGATGACGACTTCAGTGGCCCACGGCCCAAAAGGATGGCAGTGGAGACGCCCTCCTCATCATCTTCGCGGCCCAACTATATCGCTGTCGGGGTTTGCAGCGGTCCCGACAGTGCCATTGGGAGGTAGAAGTCATTTGAGGACCTGCTGGAAACTAGGGGCGAAGGTGTCATTCTAGCGCAGCCTGCGCCACAGGTGGTTCTTCGGGTGCTGCAAACGGAGATTTTTTCAGAGCCAGCCTGTGAGCCGCCAGCGGAGGCGCAGAAGCCATCTGTCGGATCACCAACCATGCAAGTGCCGGTAGACCAGCCGATGGTTCAGCTTGATCCTCCAGCGACAACAGTGGAGGCTGTTGCTGGGGAGCTTGCTGCCGCGGTGGATGACGTCGATGAGGGGCTCTTGGAGGAGGCCGCTGCCAGCTCCACTCGCGAGGGCATTGATTCCAGCCTGCCACCGCTGGAGCCAGACTTGGAGGCCAGACCTGAGAGGCCCGCACGGAGAGTCTGGGAGGTATTATTTTCTGTGATGCTTTCTGCATAACTTCTCCTTTAGAATTTCTGATTGTTTTGTTTTTTGGTGTAGAAGGAGAAGGTGCTGGCTGCCATTGTAAAGGTGATTGACCAGCGGGACCGGGTGATCTCTAACAGGGAGGCAGAGATCACCTGGCTGGACGCGAAGCTGGTGACTTTGGGGGCAGAGCACCGATCGGATGCAGCCACCTTGCAGACTATTCTGGCCAATACAGAGGTCGAGAATGCTAGTTTGAAAGAGGAGAATGCCTGGTTACGGCAGGAGAACAAGCGAATCACCGGGCGTCTTAGCCAGCTTGGAGGGCAGCTGACGGAGCTAGAGAATCGCATGAGCCTACGGATACATCCCCACGAGATTGAGCAGTTGATGTGGTCATGCATGTGGGAAGGGGTCAATATGTGTGGCGTATCGCGCGGCTTATTGACCCTAATTTCCCAGTGGACCTGCTTAATATGTCAAATAGGTCTGCCCAAACCCGCGAAAGTCTCGTACGGATCCGCAAGACGGTCAGGCGCCGCCTCCGCCGCCTCCATTATCCTTTTGTCGATTTTTGGTCTTCCCTTTGTGTTATGTATACTCTAATGCGTTTGAAGGCAATAAAATGAGAATTTTTTCACTTTGTGTCTATTTCTTTTTACTGCTTTGTGCTTGCATGTTTGCTGTATTGGACGGCCAACTTAGTTGGTTGGCGCATTGCTTCCAAAGGAGTGAAACCCTTAGGATTTTTTATACGCGGCTGTGTGTGTTAGCCAGCCTAATTGTGGCGGCTTGTGAGTGAAGCCTGGTGGCGCTGCCAAGTGCTGACTTTGGCGGCCAGTCTTGGAGAAGAATTTTTCTCCCTTCAATCATCGTTGACTGATCACGCTATCTCCTCGTGGAGGAGGTCGTTGTGTGTGCTGCGATAGCCCCATAAAATTTTGACCGCTAACGGGTCACTTGGATAACAAAGGTTTAGATCCGACCACCTATTGGCCGCCTGGATGACCAGGGTTTAATACGACCGCTAACGGACTGCTCGGATGACCAAGGTTCATACTAGACAGCTTATGGGCCACCTGGATGACCAGGGTTTAAGTTTAACCGCTAATGGGCCGCTCGGATGATCGAGCTTCATTTCGACCACCTATGGGCCGCCTGGATGACCAAGATTTAGTAACGAGAGGGTAAAGACCCTCTCGACTTAGGGACAGTCTAGGTCGGGTAACCTACAAGTAAAACACATATATATACATGCACACAGGAAAGGGAAGGTAATATACTAAGGAAATACTCATTTTAAAGAATTGAAACAAGCAGGAGAATGCGTACATTCAATAATGCAAGTACATACCTGGGTCCCTTATTGGAAGTAGCGTTTCAGGTGGATCGCATTCCACATTCGTGGGACCAACTTTCCATCCTGATTCCGGAGCTTGTATGCTCCGTTTCACAGGACGGTGGAGAATAGGAAAGGCCCTTCCCAATTAGGGGAGAGCTTGCTGCGGCCGGTCAGCTTGCCTGTGGCCTCGACGCCTCGTAGGATCAGGTCTCCAACATCAAATTTTCACGTCTTTACCTTTTTGTTGTAGTATCAGGCAATTCGATGTTGGTGTCGCAGGACCAGTCCGCATTCTAGCGGCGTCGCGGGCTTCCTCCAACATGTCTAGGTGTTCCCTGATTTTCTGAGAGTTACCCTGTGGGTCAAATGATTCCACCCTAAGACTTGGAAGCCCGATTTTGACCGGGATTACCTCTTTAATCCCGTAATAGAGACTGAAGGACGTCTCACGTGTTAGTTCTCTTGGGGTTATCCGGTAAGACAAGAGAACTGAGGGGAGCTCATCTTCCCAGGAGCCCCCTGCGTCTTCCAGTTTGGTCTTTAACCAGCGGAGTAGCATTCGGTTCGTGACCTCCACCTATCCATTGGCTTGGGGGTATGCTACCGAAGTGTGGACCAGCTTGATACCAAGGCTGGCACAATACTTGGTGAAGTATTTTCCCGAGAATTGGATCCCGTTGTCGGTCACGATGACCTCTGGGATGCCAAATCTGCAAATAACGTTCTGGCAAAGGAAGGCAAGAGCGTTGTGCTCTGTAATTTTTGCCAGTGGGATGGCCTCGACCCACTTGGTGAAGTAGTTGATGCCCATGATGATGAACTTCCTTGGATCCAATCTTTGAACAGATTTGGGCTGATCCGCTTGTCTGGTTCCAGCTCCGTTCACTGAGTTTGGACCCTGCACACCACTAAAATAAACAGGAGGTCAATGTGTCGGCGAAAAGTTATTCCACCGAAAATACTCTGACGCTCAAATTAGTAACGAGCCTTCGAAATCTGGGAAGGTAACTTGAATTGAAAGAGAAAGAGTGGAAGAGTTTGTGGATCTCCAGATGAAAGAGAGGCAAGGCCGTCCTCTTGAATCTGGGTGGTGGGAAGGCAGTAAATGGCTGTAGGGAGCACGTTTGAATGCATTGGGTTCTCTGTGTATTTCCAGAGATTTATTTGTCTGGGCTTTTTGTTATTGTCAAGAGCGTTGTGCGAGTAGAAGTTTTTCGCCTTCCATGAATGAGGGCTCTAGGGCTTACTTAAAGGGCGACAGGGTGATTTTTCTTGGTTGGAAGGTGTGATCCCCGGCGTCATTCTGAACGGTCTTCCATCTGCAGGAAGGCGCAAGTTGCCAAACTTGCTGAGATTGCTTCCTTTTTGGGAGTTCAGCGGCTTTCTAAATTGCTCACCTTTCTTTTATGCACTCTACCGTTAGAGAGCCCCAATTGGCAGAAAATTGAGAAAATCTGGCGCCTTCCTTATAGGAAGGGCGCTGATTTTGTCAATATCCTTTTAGGGCGTTAGCTGAGTTTATGGAAGGCACTGGTCACAAGGTAAGAGTCGTTGCTTGCCGTCTGCTGGATCGTGGGCTCAAGTGGTCAGGCCCGTGAAAAGCCTTTTTATTTTTTGCCTGTTGCTACAGTGATTCTGGTTAACACTCGGGTAGGCCATCCTGGGCGTGAGTTGGCCACCCACCTGCGTCTTAGTCGGTCAACACTGGTGTTAACCGTCGGGCGAGCGTTTCGGCATTTCAGAATTCGGGCCTTCACTTCCTATTGGGCCAACGCTGGAGCCAGTCGCCCAACAGGCTATTTGGGCCTTCTTTGACTGTCGGGCCAGCCCAACTACAATATACCCAACAATAACATTAGACCCATTATCCGTCATCTGAAAGTTGTCGAACCATAACATAATACTATTTAAAATTATCTGAAATTATTAAACAATAATAATTGTCATTAATTCATTACTCTAAACTCCTGTTATCTATTTGATCTTTCAATCTTGAATGCCTGACAAGGATTCATGTATTTCATCTGAGGAGGTTAGTAAAAACAGTAAGAAGAGAGTCAAATACTTAATAAGATACAATATATATCAAGAAATATGCATATTTTATACATAAATACATATCGGAATGAATAAGAATTATAATAAAATGCAATGGCATGAATTATGAGTAGGAAAATTATATGATACATTTTCAGATTTCTTATCTTATTCTTTCTTAATCTTAGCAATCAAAATATATTTAAAACTTATTTTCTCTAGGGATTAGGGTCAGTAAATCTTACCAGCTGATAGGGACGCCAATAACGGGCTGACCCACAAAGGAGAAAATAGTCCAAAAAACTTCAATGGCCCAATTCTGCCTGGAAGGTCATGCTGCCATTGACCAGGTGAAGAGTGACTAGACCGAAAAAAGCCCAATTGCAAGATGGCACAGCAATGTCCAAGACGATCAACGAATACGTTGACCGAAAAGGTTACCAGCTGACCAGTAGAACACACGCAGCTGAAGCACTAATTGGCCCACGTGTCCATCTCAGAGTCATAATGGTCATCTGCCCTAATTTCTGTATCTCCAAAAAGGCAAGCTCCATTGTAATAGTCAACTTCAAAATTAGTGTGCATCCCGGAAGAAATGTGTTAGAATTTGTGCGCTGTTTGCTGAAAACCCCAACAGTTACAAAACGTAGAGGGAATGAGATCAACTTCTGGGACTGTTACAGCCATGGGTGACGATCATGCCTATGCCAAGAAAGGCAACAGTCTCAAAAGAGCGTGTGCATGAAGTTTCTCTACATAAGGAAGGCAGTCTATGGCCTTGGCTATAAAAGACCATGGAAGCTCCCTTCAAAGGCATGCTCGGAAGCCTGCAAAAAATGCTCTCAATCACACTTACGCTTTCTCCTGCCCGCAAAAGCTCTCAAACTCTCTTATACTCAAGCACCTAACGCTCTCTCTCTACAACTAGTTCCCAGTAGACTCAATACTTAGAAAAGTTGTTCCCCACGAACAACAGAAAAGCCACTCTTCCAACAAATGCTCTCCCATTTACAAACATTCACCAGCATTCATATTGCATCAATTGCATCCACTTTCTTGTCTTCAGAAGGTTGATTATTGACTTGAGCGTCAAAGTATTTACGGTGGGACTGAATACCGCGGTCTCCTGACCTCTTGTTTAAGTTGTGGTGTACAGGATCTAAAACTAAGTGAGCGGAGACCAGAACTAGATGGATTACTTGACCTGAATTTGTTCAAACTTGGATTCATGATGCATCATTGACGCCGTCTGTGGAAAGCTAACAAAAAGCTAACCATTTTTATCTCTACAAACACTTTCTTCTACAAAGTCAGTACCATCAAATAGATTGGTGAACACCAGAGCCCAAATTAACATTCCCGCTAGAGATGCTGCTTGTCCTGACCAGGACCACTCTACCGATAACCTAGTCGGAGGGGCACCCAAGCCATTCCTCCAAAACCTGGTGGAGCAAATGAACAATATGAACAAAATACTCTTGATATTCTGCACCTGCCAGGGCAAGAAGAAGCAGAGGGTTCCACCATCTGCGGCTCCTACCGAGGCCTCCAGGAGAGGAGGTCAGAGGAAGAAGAAGTCGGCCAAAAAAACCACGAGGTCGACCAACTCTCATGTTCCGGAGGCCTACAACACCCAAAGCCGTCCCAGGCTTGAGAGGCGCTTGGACAACAGGACTCCGAATGAGAGTCTAGAAAGAAGGAACACCCGATATACTCGGGATGAGCTAAGGCTCCAGGCTCAGGAAGGAGCCTCCCGGAACGAATGATCCGTCAGTGGCAGTAGCTGGCCGGCTACATAGTGCGCTATTGAAAGAATGAATTTGAGGACTTATCTCAATTCTAAGAGATTGGGAAACGCCTCTCGAGTGAAGGCAAAAGTCGAGAAGATTTGGAACTGCGTGTTCAAAGATGACGAACACAGTGCTGGTCTGGAGAGATCTCGCTTCACTGCTGAGATCTTGAACTGTTTATTGCCGACCAAGTTCAAGATACCAGCACTGGATTCTTACGACGGGAGTACTGATCCTATGGATCACTTTCGCACCCATTTGAGTCTCCCGGGCTTAGAAGATTCAGCGATATGTCGATAAAAAATTAATTTAATGTAAACTACAAAATGTAATTTTTTTTAGAAAAATTTAAAATAGTGAAAAAACTCTTTTCTTTATAGTGTATCCAGTTAAGAGGTAAAATGATACTAACCTAATCGATAGTAGTACCGCTATATTTATGATTTGATAATTGATACCAATCTTATCGAGTACCAATTTTGAGCGATATTGAACTCACGAGGCATTAGTACTAGGCTGTATAGGTTCTTTGGTACGGTCTGAAGTGACTATATTATCAAAAAAATATATTTTTTTTATCTAAAGTTAATTGAAAAAATAAACTAAATTAAAAAATTATTAAACACATTTTACCACTTTAATTAAAAGAAATGTTTTTACAATTTTACTATAAATCTATAATTTTATAAACAAGAATTTATATAATCAAAACTAATTAGGATTTAAATAAAAATTAGATTAAATTGTAGATTAATACCTAATTAATAGATTTAGAGTTGGCTTGCATCAATCTTTGATAAAGATAACGAAGAATGAAAAACAAATATGGTTAAGGGAGTAGAAGAGAAAGATAGGGCGATGGTATTGAAATTTGAAATTGCTAGCAAATAATCAAAAAATGAAATATCTATACAATCCAAAGTACCATACCTAAAAATGGCTCCAAATTACCAATGCCCATGACATCAATTATTCATAAAGAAAAGCAACTACACTATATCAAAGTAAATGAAATCATAATTCAATCGAACTATCAAAAATAAATCAAAATTACACATCACTATAAGAAGAATATAATATAATCTAAGCAAGTTGGAATTGTTATTAATTATTATTCTGATTATATAATACAAAACTCATATCCAATTCTTAAACTACTATCGATCAGCCATCATTTATGCAGTGATTTGTAAGTATTACCAATAACCCTCTAGTTTGAAATTTTAGTGAAAATTAAAGAAAAAATGAGTCAATTACTCAATAAGGCATGTAAATTTTATAATTAAACATATACTTTATATCAAAATATATTAGAATGATATATAATCAAAATAAAAAATAATAGCATACTTCATAAGCATATTGTGCATAATTCTTTTAAACTGATAATTAATATCCTTTTTAAAATCATGCCAAACTTATAGACCAAAGATCAGTGGGCACTTCACTAACAAAGAAGCGACTAATTAAAGCTTGGATTATATATATTTTTTCGAACAAACAAATGTTATACATCTCTATTCAACACTTGTATATAGGTCATTATACATATAATCTTATAAATAGGATCAAACGTCACTTTTAACCCACGAATAATAAGTTCAAATTTTGATTATCACAATAATATATTATGGCATTTTATAATATATCACTGTTAACCC
>JAOVVI020008070.1:0-14434 GCA_028571085.2 Nepenthes alata
TGAGAGACTTAACTCCGGGGGCTTGTTTGGCGAGTGGAAAATTATTGATCATGTGTCCTTCCTGGCCACAGTTATAGTAGACTCCCAGCTTCTTAAAGCACGACTTTCCTTCATGCAATTTTTTAAAATGCTCACATGCATTGCTAGATGCTTGGGAAATCTATACAGATTGGTCGTGCTCCCCACTAGACCTCAACGGTCTCACCTTCTTATAAGGGCCTCCACTAGCACTGGCCCTTGAAGCCTGATTAAAAATCTTTTGCCTGAGAGATGCTCCTCTCTCCAGCTCCTTCTCATAGATGACAGCCCTTTCTAACGCCTCCCCGTACGTGGCCAACTTCAGAGTTGAAAGGTGCCTCCTAATGTCGTCTCTTAATCCTGGAAAGAACCTCCTAGCCTTCATCTCCTGGTCCTCCACCATATAAGGAGCACAACAAGATTGCTCTGCAATCTTTGCATCGTATTCAGCCACAGAGCGAGTACCTTGCCTTAAGCGAAGGAATTCATCCTCCTTCTATCCGTGAAGGTTAGCAGGAAAGTATTTCTCCAAGAATACTGCTTCAAATATTTTCCAAGTAATATTCCTGTCTGGCACGTGGAAAACCCACTTCTGTAATTCCCACCAATGGTGGGCTTCACCCGCCAGCTTACGAGAGGCAAATAGAACCATATCTCCAGCAGGGTACTTAATAACCGCAAATACCTTCTTCAGTCGTTGGATCCAGGTGTCAGCCTTCAACGGGTCAGGTTCGCCAAAGAATTTAGGAACTCGCTCGTTGGTAAAGCGATCATAGACCGACGTCTCCTGATGAATAGGAATTTGGGTGGTCACTGGAGTTGGTGGAGCCAAGGCTTTTATAACTTCAGCCATCCTGTCTAGCAGGTTCAAGTACCTTGCGGAGAGTTGTTAATCCGGACGGTTCGCCTTCCTCTATTAGACATGACTTCAGTGAAGACTTTGATTTTTGAAAATAACATTTTTATCAGTCTGCAAGCCAAGGGTGGCTATCACAAATTACTCTATTCAAAGCATAAGTGAAGCTAACCCCTTTCTTGCCTTAACTAATCATGTCCTAAGTTTCCGTATTGACTCAAAATTGACCTAAAGCATCTCAGTTCTCTCTCTGATACCAACTGTGATGGACCGACCTTATTCCACCACATAAAGCCGCTGTCATGCAAAAATCCTTGCATCAAAATAAATAATAGATAACAGCTAGGTGGACATAAAAACTTTTCTCTGCTTTTGTATGAATAAACCTTTCTTTTATACAAAGGATTGCTTGTGGCTGAACTACGTGTGCTGGCCTTCCGGTTTTAATTTCAAATTTGGCAGGCCAACATTAAGGTTGGTCAGACATGAAAACCTTAACATGACAGGAGATGCTACTAGAATTATCAATTTCATTCATCCATAAAGTAATTACGGAAACATGCTAACATCCAGAGATTCTTAATAAGCGGAACTGTTCTACAAGTCTTCTCAAAATATCAAAAGAAATACATTAAGTTCTTCTCTAATCAGCTCCGGCCAGCTATACCGTCTAGCTACTTCAAAAAGTTCTACTCAACTTCATCCTTCATAAGCCTCTCATCATCTAAAAATGGCAAGAGTGAGCTATAAAGCCCAGCAAGATACTCATATGCAGAAAAAATAAACATACATATATACGGATCCAAGTAAAGATGCATAGTATAATTTGGCATACAAAATCATCATATCGTTTCTTCTTTAGTTCAGAAATCAATGTTCTAATTCTTATTATCTTGCCTTTAGAAAACTCATAATAGCCTTTCAAAATTCTTATCATCTTTAGGGACCGGACGGGAGTGGACAACATCGAGGAAGGGTTGTGTGCTACACCATAACCTACAGCCGTATCCTCTCATTATGCTCCCCGAGGCGGGAGGTAATACCTTAACCCGGCATATGGGGCCACAGTCCAAAAGTCTTATGCCACCAACAGTCTCCCCCTGTGGCCCAGGAGGCAGTCCTCGAGTGTCACTCCAATATCCTTCATCCATCTTTAACTGCAAGTTTAGTGGACACTCGATTCTTAGTTCACGTCTTTGGATGGCCATCCGTCATAGTTCGAATGTCATAGAGTTCCACTTGCTGTCCGGATTACATACAGTTTTCTTGTTCTTATAGCCTTTGTTCTTTAACTTCAACAAGCAAAGTCAGTATAGATTTTCCTTTAATCATCTTAATGTCGAAGATTCTTTGATCAAAAGTCAGAGGTATTATTCGTCAAAGTAGGGAGTATTTTCCTAAAAAATCGGAGTGCTTTTCTCACAAGGGCGGAGTTCTTCTTTAAAAAGGCCGGAGTTCTTTTTCTAACAAGGCCGGAGTTCTTTTCTTAAAAAGGATGGAGTTCATTATAAAAAGAACTGTGTACTTTTTCTCAAAAGACGGAGTACTTTTCTCAAAAAGGACGGAGTACTTTCTTTAAAAAAGCCGGAGCTCTTTTTTTAAAAGGACGGAGTACTTTTTTTTTCTCAAAAGGCCGGAGCTCTTTTCCTTAAAAAGGACGGAGTACTTTTTCTTCAAAAAGGCCGGAGCGCTTTTTCTAAAAAGGACGAAGTTCTTTTTCTCAAAAGGACGGAGTGCCCTTTCTTAAAAGGACTGAGTGCCCTTTCTTAAAAGGACGGAGTGCTTTTTTTTAAAAAGGACGGAGTGCTTTTTCTTCAAAGGGATAGAGTGGTTTTTCTTCAAAGGGACGAAGTCCTTTTTCTTGAAAGGCACGGAGTGCTTTTTATTCAAAGGGACGGAGTGCATTTCTTCAATGGGACAGAGTGCTTTTTCTTAAAAGGGACAGAGTTCTTTTTCTCAAAAGGGACGAAATGCTTTTACTTCAAAGGGACGGAGTGCTTTTTCTTCAAAGGGACGGAATGCTTTTTCTTAAAAGGGACGGAGTGCTTTTTCTTCAAAGGGATAAGTTTCGATTTCAAAACATATGTTCTTAAAGACGATTTCAATTTTCGTGGGACAAATACCGAATACCTTTCTTTTAGCAAAATCGGAAGTCTTTTCTTTAAACATGCAATTATCAAAATTTATATAAATCAACAAATAATCATACTTCAAGCAGAACAAGACTGAACATCATGAATATCAGGGTTTCTTTTCAAAGATGTGATTAAGAATGATTATTCCTTAATTCAGAAGAATAGAACAAACATCATACTAAAACAAAGGTTCATAAAAATATCAGATATACTAGCGTTGTAAACATGCATGATCATGAACTTAAAATAGGGGTGAGTACTCTTGCCTGGATTTCTTTTACTTAGCATTGAACTTTTGGTCTTCTTTTACTAGCAAACCCTATCGTGCGCCCCCTTTCCCCGCTCTCTAGTTCTTATTTATAGGCCCTTGGGCCTGGCAGCCGTCGTTAGGGTTTGGCAATATTCGGGGAGGGTAATTTGGAGTTGGTTATTTCTGTTCGTAAGGGTTTCCTTATTATAAGGTTTTCTTATTGTTACTTTACTATGTCCTTATTCTCGGTTTCCTTATTATATGGGTTTCCTTATTATTACTTATTATTTCCTGATACTCGGTTTCCTTACTGTAAAGGTTTCCTTATTACGCATTCCGGTCAACTAACTGGCGTTGACCGAATTACTTTCCTTTTTCCTGTCCTTCCTTCCATTTACGTTTTCCGGTCAATGTAAAACGTTGACCGGATTATTTCTTCCCTCACACATTCCGGTCAACACTTGTTGACTGGATTACTAGCCTTAACTTATTATTTTGACTCGACATTGGGGATTCTCTATATTTTGGGATCTGGGCCATTACAATACCCAGATGGTTTTCTCCTTTTGGCTTTCAGTTGCTGGCACACAAGGCATTTCTCCACATAAGCCGTAATATCCCATTTTAATATTCCTCCACCAAAATATCTTCTTTAGATCCTTGTACATTTTATTTGTTCCCAAGTGAATTGTACATCAAGATTGATGAGCTTCTTTCAAAATCTTCTCTTTCAATTCTCTATCGTCCGGTACACATTATCGATCTCTGAACCTCAATACTCCATTAGTCCGGACATTGAATTCAGCTTGAGACTCCTTATTCAGATCACTTGCAATATCCACAAGGAACATATCATTCACTTGTTTCTCCTTAACTTCATTTATCACCTCCGACTAAACCTGTAGGTATGACAAAATCACCTGATCACCCCGAACATACCATTGAATATCACATTGCTTTAGGTAATCTAGAATCTCTATCTGCTTTGTCTGAAGAATTTCTACAAAACTGGACCAGCGGTTCAAAGTATTGGCAACTACATTAGCTTTTCTAGGTTTATACTGAATTTTACAGTTATAATCTTTCAAAAAATTAAGCCACCTCCTTTGCCTCATATTAAGTTCCTTCTGTAAGAACAAATACTTCAAACATTTGTGATCAGAATAGACAAGAACTTTTCCCCAAAAAGGTAATGTCTCCAAATTTTTAAAGCGAACACAATGGCAGCTAATTCAAGATCATTAGTTGAGTAGTTCTTCTCATGCACCTTTAATTGTCTAGACCCACAAGTTACTTCCTTGCCATGCTGCATCAGTACACAACGCAAACCTGCCTTAGAGGCATCACAATATACCTCAAAACCACCCGATCCCTCCAAAATAGTTAACACTAGAGCAGTCGTTAGGCGATCTTTCAATTTTTGGAAACTCTGATCACATTCTTCAGACCATTCAAAATTTAATACTTCTTCACTAATCGAGTCAAGGGCATTGCTATCCGAGAGAAATTCTCCACAAATCTCCTATAATACCCCGCCATGTCAAGAAAACTTTTGACTTCAGTCACCAAAGTAGGTCTACTCCAAATAGTGACCGCCTCTACCTTCTTCGAGTATACAAAAATGCCTCCATTTGAAATTACATGTCCCAAAAATATCACTTCCTGCAGCCAAAACTCTCATTTATTCAACTTAGCGTATAACGTTTTCTCGCGAAGCACTTGAAGAACAATTCGTAGATGAGTCTCATGCTCCTCATGACTCTTAGAATATATTAAAATGTAATCAATAAATACCACCATAAATTTATCAAGATATGGATGGAACACTCGATTCATTTGATCCCTAAAAGCGGCAGGAGCATTCGTAAGACCAAATGGCATCACAAGAAATTCATAGTGGCCGTACCTCCTCTGAAAAGCAGTATTGGCCACATCTTCTGGCTTAATCCTCAATTGGCGATATTCGGACCTCAAATTGATCTTTGAAAATACCCGAGATCCTTGTAATTGATCAAACAAATCATCAATACGCGGCAATGGATATTTATTCTTAATCATGATTTTATTTAGTTCACGATAATCCACCCATAACCGCAACGAACCATCTTTTTTCCTCACAAATAATACCAGTGCACCCCATGGAGATACACTCGGTCTAATAAAGCCCTTGTCTTTTAATTCCTATAACTGCAACTTCAACTCCTTTAATTCTGCCTGTGCCATACGATAAGGTATTTTAGAAATCAAAATAGTACCCGAAATAACCTTAATCTCAAACTCAATTTCTTTGTGAGGAGGTAACCCAGGCAACTCTTCCGGAAATACATCCTCAAAATCACAAACAACTAGAATGCCTCAAGCCGGTACACTATGACTCCCTATGGTGCTGGCATATGCTAGATAACTTTGGCATCCACTTTTCATCAAGTGTTTGGCATGCAAAGCTAAAATTAATACAGGCATCTCCTTCTTCCTAATGCCTTGAAAGAAAAAGGGTTCCATTCCAAAAATATCAAAACACACCCTTTTCTGAAAATAATCAATACTGACATGATATTTAGTTATCCAGTCCATCCCCAAAATAACATCAAAATCACCCATGTCCAACAATATTAAATCTACCATCAAACATTTTTCATTCACCTTCACCACACAATTCGGATACACAGCATCAGTAGCTACTCAGGATCCAGTAGGCGTTGACACAAATAAAGAATAATAAAAAATTTACAGCACAGACACAGTATAACATACATATCGTGGAGAAATAAAATAATGGGTAGACCCTGAATCAAATAATACAGAAGATGAAACACCACAGATAGAAAGGGTACCTTGGACAACAGTCAGAGACGCCTCAGGGTCCTGTATAACCACCACAAATGCCTTAGCTAGAACTGTGGGCTTCTTTGCTTTCAACGTCTTTGGCAACGGGCAATCCTTGATCATGTGGCCCTGCTGACCATAATTGAAACAAGCTCCCATCCTTCTATAACAAGACCTCCCCGAGTGCTGCCTTCCACAATAAACACAGTCGGCCATTGATGCCTGAAAGCTAGTCACTGACTAAACTTCAACAATACTCTTTCCCTTTGCCACCGTTCTCGCCCTTTAAGAGGGCCCGGAGGGCCCCACACTAGATCACATACTAAGACTTGCCCGGCTAGTAGCTCTCTTAGTGAAGAACTTTTGCGTCTCCAATTCTTCCTCATAAATCAAAGTCCGATCAAAAATATCAACATACGTGGTAAGTTTATGAGTTGACAACTATCTTCTAATATCGTCCCTCAGTCCTTACTAAAATTTCTTCACCTTCCTTAGCTCATTCTCCACAAAATACGGTGAGTAGCGGGATAATTCGGTAAATCTTGCATCATACTCCACTATAATCTGATTTCCTTACCGGAGTCATATAAATTCTCGCTCCTTATCCTAATGAGTGGATGGGAAATACTTCTCCGTAAAAACCTCCTCGAACATCTCCCAAGTAATCTCCTCATTAGGCATAACCAACGCCCTCTTTTTCATTGCCCACCAACTATCAGCCTCGCCCTGGAGCTTATACACAGCAAACATGACCTTTTCTTGGTCAATATATTGAATCACCTCAAAATATTTCTTCATCCTCTAGATCCAGGTATCCGCCTTTATCGGATTTGGCTCACTCAAAAACACCGGTGCTCTCTCTGCCGTGAACCTCTTGTATGTAGTCGGAGTAGGATTTACTAGAGTTGGCTCAGGTGCAGGGATTGAAGCCATACGACGCTGCTCCCCCGATTCCACCACATTTGTCATTCTCTCCAACAGATCCACACACTCAGCCTCTCATTTGTGGGGAGTATTAGTATCTCCACGGTTATTTCTCCTAGCTGTTCTACTAGCCATCTCAGATCCTATAACCAAAATGAGTATAGCATTAATATACCTCCGAAAATTAGGTTAGAAGAAATGGGTTAGCAATAATTCAATATAGATTAAGCTTAGCCTAAAGGTTATCACCTACACATCCTATTTGATTCCTAACTACTTTCAACCTATTCCTATTTAAACCTAAACCTAAGCTTCCACTTTAAGATCAATCCATCCTGAGGAATCTCCTTTCTCTGATACCAACTGTGACGGTATGGATTTTTTTTCCTCCATCATTAACAAGTAAACAAATGCTTGAATTAAAATAATACAATAATACTGTAAAAAATTGGGCAAAGTTTCCTCTAAAATTGGACGAAAATTTAATACAAACAACATGTAATTTCCCAGCCTGAACAACATACAAACAACATATGCTCCATATTCATCCATTTCACAACATAGGATCAAGAAAAAAATGCCATCATAACTATGTCTCCAAAACAACGCATCCTATTCACTTATCCATTTCAAAAAGGGAGATGCCAACCAGGACCTGCAAAATTCCTAAAATAAAATTTGAAAGCAAAAACTAAATCCATAAGGACATCCCGTGGTAGCCAAAACAATAAACAACCATAATACATAATATGCTGTAGCTATATCATTTATACATAGATTTCATCCACAAAAGATCGCTATTTACATGCACTATCTTCAGATTTCCAAAAGCTCTCCAGGGACTTCAAATCTTCACTAATCTTTCTTATCTAGATCCCTTCTTACTCCTACTCATAAAGCATCAGCTCTACGGTCTTTTTTGAATAGGAAAAAAACAAAAGAGCGAGTCAAGGCCCAGCAAGGTATCATAAAAGTATGCAAATGAAATTTCTTTTACAAAATCAAAGAGTGAAGATACATGCAAACATCAAAGAACTAGGATTCATACAAAAAAAATGGAATATCATAATTTATCATGAAAGCATTCCAAAACTAGACAAAACTCTAAGCTTTACTTATTTTCAAAATTTATCTTTATTCCAAACAGACCTAGCTAGTAGGCTCTACTAGCTAAAGGAGTGAATAATCGAGGATAGATTGTATTCACTCCACACAATCCAAGGTCTGAATTGAAATATCCCTTCCAATGGGATTTATGTTCTGAAATACCTCCCAAAGGTAGGCATGAAATTGAACTGAGTCTATCCGCCCAATTTAACGCCCCGAGGAGAGACAGACCACGTATTACTCCGTAGATGAAGTTATCCTCGATTACCACTGTAACGTCCTATGCCATGCCGGAGAACCTTAGCTGACTAAATAACAGTCCTAGGTCCACATTTCCAAATTTCATATTAACGAACTAAACTGATGGCATCCATATCCTTAATTGCTCAATCCCAACTTATCATACCTCAAATTCCAAACCAAACACTTACAAATAACCCTTCAAATGGTTAAGAATTCTTTCGGTGAGACTAACAACGTAATCTTTTTCAAAAACTTCAGATGAAAATCATCCCACAAACTATATCAAAGCACAAATAAATAGCTAAATCTTAGGATTTCAAGTTTCCGAACACAAATTTCATAAATTTCATTCTAGGGTTTTCATGTGAAGGTTTCGGACAAAATTTCACAAAATTCTTAAACCAATTCATAAAAATCAAGACCATAAACCAATATATTTATATAGCCATGCATTTAGAACAAAAACCCCAAAATGTTGGGTTAGGATATGCCGTAACACTGCCGGACACAAAACAAACGTGAACATGCAACAATTCATGAAATCGAAGCTAAAATTTGTAATAATCATATGTGTGCACAAAATCTAACTAAGAACTCATAGGAAACATGCATTATTCGTGATAAAGCTTAGGGGTGAGTGTTTTCAAAACATGAACACTAAAATGGAGATATCAAACCTCCTTCTCATAAATCGTTGCCCGATCAAGAATATCAGTATAGGTTTGGAGCTTTAAGGTCGATAATTGCTTCTTAATATTCTTCGGTAGACCTCGCTAAAAATTCTTTGCTTTTCTTACTCCATCCTATACGAAGTACGGTAAGAATCAGGATAGCTCAGTGAACTTTGCATCATACTCAGTCATAGTCATACTTCCCTACCTAAGTTGCATGGACTCTTACTCTTTTTGATCTTAGAGATTGGATGGAAAATATTTCTCCATGAAAGCATCCACAAACATCTCCCATGTAAATGCATCATCGGGCACTCCTACTGCTCTCTTATTCATACTTCACAAACTATCAGCCTTGCCCTCAAGCTTGTACACTGTAAAGGTAACTTTCTCCTGATCGGTGTATCAGATCACAACCAAAATCTTTGTCATCCTTTTAAACCAAACATTCACTTCTACCAGATCAGGTTTTCCTAAAAATCATGGTACTTGCTAAGCCGTGAATCTGTCATAAGTCACTAGAGCAGGATGTGGCGGAGCTAGCTCGGGTGCATGGACCAAAGCCATGTGATGCTGCTCCACAGATCTGACAACATTTATCATCTTCTCCAATAAATCTACATAAGAAGCTTCTCAATCATGGGGAGTACTAGCACCACCATAATTATTTCTTCTATTTCTGCTACTGACCATCTTATATCCTATAACCAAAAGCAATTACAGCATTAATAATCCTCAAGGAATTGTGTTAGGGAAAGGGGTTAAAATAGATTAATTACTTCTATCATTCCTTAACTTAAAACAATTCAATCTAAACCTTCCATTTTCAATTCAATCTGCCTAAGCCCAAAATTGGCATCATTATACTTAATTATTAAGTCCCAGACTATTTCTTACCTACTTAGGCTAGCTAGGATACATAGGACCCAATCATTCTATGTTTATCCCTACTTATTCGATCATTCATAATCAATTTATAAGCTTATGCATACAATTCAGATCATTCCTATGGTATCTCATTTTCTTTGATACCAATTGTGAAGGAATAATCCAATTCAATTACGGACCTCCGTCAAACTCATACAAATAAATGCCATTGAAATTTAAAACATTAATTTCTTACAAAAATTTGGGTAGAGTTTTCTCTAAAATTAGACAAAAAATCTAATACAAACAACCTGTACTAACACAACCTGGACAACATACAAATGTTTAACTTCTACATTCAATCATTTCATAATCACAGGATCAACAAAATGCCATTTCATCCATGGCTCCAACAATAATCCTATCCACTAAATCAAAAACATATAAGAGAAGTCGTCTAGGACCTGTACATAACCAAAACATAATAGAGGAAGCAAAAGTAATTTCCATAACATTTGTCTGTGGTAGCATAAGTACTATTCTATCAAAATATAAAACGTATCACAACCATTAATACATGATTCTCATTTACAATTTGGATATTTACATCCACTCTTAGCAAATTCCCAAAAGATCCTTCAAAAGACTTCAGAAGTCCATCCAGCCCCTTGCTAGGCTCTAACTATTCATGTTCATTCGGAATCAACCCAATAGTTTCATCTGAAGGTGAGAAAAATAGAAGAGTCAGCCGAAGCCCAGCAGTGCACCATAAAACATGCAAGTAATATGCTTTAATGCAAAACATAATTGCAGAAGGTCATGAAAATTGTTAAAGAAAAGGAACATATACAAAAAGCATGAGAAATGTATAATTTGACATGAACTAGTCTCGATAATCATAATTCATGTTTTAATGCAAAACATATATTCATTAGAACAGAAAACTACGATAATATTAGAAGAACAGAAACACTCATGGAAATAGAGATAAAACATAATGCAGTTTAAACATAAGTTGGAGTTCATAAAACAGTTCCAAATCTTACTTGTTCTTTAGAAATTCCAGTTTAATATTCTAGGGACCCATCTAGTATACTCTACTAGTCGAGGGGCAAATAATCAAGGATATATTGTGTTCAATCCACACAATCAAAGGCCGATGATTCAATAGTATATATTTCAATTCGATGGTTTAATGCTTCGATAGTCCAAAGGTTAGATAGTTATCCTCGATTACCACAATCATAATATTCTCAGATATGTCGAAGAATCTTACCTAACTGAACATCAGTACTAGGTTCACTTTCCTTACGAACTTAGCTTAACTTAGGGCCAAAAGTTCATATTTCTTAGTCAAAATTTCCTAATCCAAAGGCCAGTCCAAAAATTCATGCGTTCAATCTTTTGACTAATTTTGAAGGGCTGTCCAAATTTCATAATACAGTTCCACGCAAACCTACTTGTTACAATTTGTCTAATTAACATTAGCAAGGCACCAAATATAAATTTTAATGCAAAAATTTAAGATTTTTAAACATAAAACCGTCAAATTTCGTTCTCAGTTTTGGGGTAATTAGTTAGACACGAAGCTGGGCGCACAACATGATCCAAACAACAATTTTGAAGCAAAAATCCATGATAGTCATGAACATACTTAAATTTTAGTAGTAAAATCATACAAAACATACAATATTCGCAACAAATTGGAAGGGGCGAGGGTTTTGAATCTTAAATAATGAAAATGGAGATAAATAAAATGGTACAAATAGAAAATAACATGCGAGATACACTTGCCTGAGATCGATTTATAATTATTTTTACCCGAATCTAATCGAAACGGGTAGATTTCTCCCTTTCTTCCCTTTTCCTCTTTGCGTGGTTCTCTCCTCTCTCACTGCTCACCGTCGGGCTCAGCTCTCTCTTTTCCTCCTAAAACATTAAAAGCCCCCAATTAACACAAAGAAAAAGGGGTCATGTGAGGGGGTCGTGCCATCTGCTCCCTCTTTCTCCCTGCTTTCATTCTGCTTCTATGTTTCCTTCCCCACAAAACCTTGCCGAAGCACCCTGCTTTCATTCTGCTTCTATGCATCCATCGTTATTATTATTATTATTATTATTATTATTATTATTATTATTATTATATGTTATTATATATATATGTATTATATGTTATTATTATATATATATAGATATATATGACGATTTTTTTAATATCAAAATTCAAATTGATACCCAAGCAACCGAATGGGTGCACTACGGGTACCGGCCCAACAATTTTAAATATTCTACAAAATTTTTATAATATTTAATTAATTTTCTATCAGTCCCAAATTATCCAAAAATAAATAAATAAACCCAATTAAATTAAATAAAAATATTCGAGATATTACAGATGGCCTAGAGCTGCTGGCCCAAAACGCAACCGTATGATATTCAGATTGGATTTTTGATTTGCATTTGCTGTGGGTGTGCAGTGGTTTTGGTATATATGGTGGAGTTTATCATATTTTATATGAGCTGTCTTTCTGATCTTTCATGCGCTATTTTATATGTATTTACAATGATAATTGCTGAGCCTTGACTCACATTTTTATATTTTTATCTCCTTTAGAGTTGAAGACTTGGATATACTGTAGGAGATGGGTAGGATTCGATGCAACAACGCATTCTCTTGGTGATCATTTTATCCCTATAACTGTTTTGGAGCAGATCATGGTTCTTTTGTTCGGATTGTTGTCCGATAAGATCTTATACGGATTTTAATTTATCGATTCCTATATATTTGGTTTTTCACTCCTGGGTTTGAAATTTGTAAGAATAAAATTTACAATTTAATTAAGAATTTAATTAACCTGCTTGGTCTGAGTTTTTGACAAAAATGGTATTAGAGAAAAGTTGTATGGAGGAATTTGTTTGGTTTCTGTGGTTAGGTGGAAGTTTTGTTTGACCGATTTGAAACCTCACCGGGTAGAAGGAGGTTTTGGTCGGCAAAGAAGTAGGTGATGGAATGGGTTGGTCCGAAACCTTATGGGTAGAAGGAGATTTTTGTCAGTAGAGATGTAAGTGATGAAATGAGTCAGTCCAAAACCTCATGGGATAGATGGAGGTTTTGGCTAACAGAGAAGTAAGCGGTAAAGTGAAGATGATGAAGTGTAAGCCCATAATTTTGTGAAAGTATTTTCTTGCTTGACAAACCCTGTTGGTTTCTTCAAATGACAAGTTGGGAATGGTCATTGGGTCTAAGTAAGGGGAAGAAGATTTATCAAGATTGAAAGTCGCAAGCAATGATGAAGAAGCTCATGCTAAGTTAACTAGTTCTCTTTGCAAGGATCGGATTCTGAATCAAGATTCTATCTGCAGAAGAAGCTCTTGTGAAGATCAAAGATAAATGACTTTTTGGTTGAGCCATCATTAAACTAGACGTGATCAAGCAAAGCCTCAACTAATTGGATGAAAGCTCGGAAGTAAGTGAAATCATCAGTTGCTATAGTGGAGCTAGAGTGGTCTAAGTTTGAAGGAGATATTGAAGATTCTCCATCTAGTGGAGTGGCTAGTTGATCATGTTTCTTGTGCCTAAAGGAAGAAGCTGAGAAGAGGAAGAAACCTTTAAAATTTTGTTTAGAATCTAGCTCAAATAGCAAAAGATCTAGTGGCCATCTGGATGATGATGGTTTAACTGATAGAGACAGCTCATTGCCTGCCGAGATTTGAGGCAAATGATGGATTAGCTAATGAAGTCGGCATATGACTTGCTAATTAGAATGTTATTTTCGAGATTGACCATCAGCATATTATAGAGACAAGAAGATTACAAGGTATTCAAATTTTGAGGCTTCTAACTATGATCTGAGACATATGATCGATTAGAGTTGTGTAGTGGAAGCATGTGGGAACAAGACCAATAATTAGAAGATTTGATTTGACATGTGAAGTAGAAGATCAAACAGAAGATCAAACTTGCAATCCAATTCAAGATTCTATATGGATGGTCAGTTGTTTTTTAAGGCACATTGAAGAAGTGACTTGGAAGCGTGAAGATGGAGTTTTGGAGAAATCCCTGGTTGTTTTAAAGTTTAGGGTATGTAAATTTTGAGGATGAAATTTTATAAGGCGAGGAGAATATAATATTCAAAATTTTTATTTTGTTTGGGTTTAATTGGATTATAAAAGAAAAAACTAAAAATATAACAATGATGTTATTATTATAATTGTGACGTCCCGACTTTTTCCCACTAATAAAAGCCGTCGTCAAAACAAAAATTTTTGCTAATAGATAAATTATGAAAGGATAAACAGATGGACATAAAAAATTTTCACTTTCTTCTTCCAAACCTGTATGCATTCTAGAATCAATACTTTCATTTATCCCAAAGGTCACGGAAACAAACTAACATTCCTAAGCAGCGGAATAATACTACAAGTTTCCTTAAAATATCAAAAGCAAAATAAATAAAACTTCCAAGATCTGCTCCTTCAGCTTCACCATAACGTTCTACTCGGCTTCATCCTTCATAAGCTTTTAGTCATCTGAAAGGTG
>JAOVVI020008071.1:0-14434 GCA_028571085.2 Nepenthes alata
TCAAACATATTCATACTTATTTTTTTTAAAAAAAAGCAATTTAATAATATTATAACACAAGAAAACTAAGTAATTTTTAAAAAAATTCCTAAAATTAAGTAACTTTAAAAATATATATATTTATTTATTTTATACAACATAATTCTATAATTATTTTTAAAAAAATAACTAAAAAGTTAAAAAAATATCCACTCAGTATAATTTAAAATTGTATTATTCACAATTGTATTTTATTTTATATTTAAAATACAATAATTTATTTGACTAGTTAATCTACGTGCTGTAAATCAAACGTGAAAGCAAATACCAACGTTTTAATCGGTACAAACATTACATAATTAGTATTCTTTTATTTGGCTAGTCATTTTAAATATGTAATATTAAGTTGAGAAATTAATTTTTTATTAGTTTCTATATAAAAATATCAAGAGAAATAAATAATAAATTAATGGGCAATGAAATTTATATTCCAACAAAAATATATATGCCGATATGATCATTCATACAAGTCTACTCCACCATGGCCGCCAACCCGATGCACGGACATCTATATATTGTGAACTTTTTAGGACAAAAAATGGTAATTCAGCTCAAAAATTTAATCTCAATAAAATAGGAATAACTACTCATATGTGGATATGAGTTTAAGTATCAGTAGTTTATAAGAAATTATTGTACCCATGAGAATAATAATTCATGATATGTATACTAACCAAACAATACAATTACTATAAAATTTAAATAATTCCTGATCTATACACTAATTAAACGACGCAATTACTATTTCATTGATAATAAACTTTAGAACAAAATTTAAATTCTTATCTACCAAATATGATGCAAGTGTTGATACAATAGTCCATCTGGGTTTATTGCAAAATTTTCAACTTCCAATGGTGTGCCACACATCCTAGCAAAGGTTCGTCTATATCTGTGGGAGTTAATATCTAATATCTCGTATCATCTAAAAAAGCAGACTGAATATACTTCATAATAAGACTTAGATATATTTATAATAATAGGCATTATTCTAGGGAAGCCTATAAAGGAACAAAACTGTGTGGGCAGAGGCATATATTTACAATCCAAAGTGGATAATATATTGTCATATGGATTTGGATCTCCCCATGTGTGCGGACGTGTGTCGGGCTAATGTTTCTAAGAAAGAATAAGGGATGTTTCTTATAGTAAAATTTAAATATCTCTATAATAATTATTTTTTCTTAGGGAAGCCTACGAGGAGCAAAATTGTGCAGGTGAAAACTCATATCCACGATTCAAAACAAATAATATATTATTATTTAGATTCGGATTGCTACAGTTTTTCTTCTGCATCTTGCATTTGAAACCAGAAGGAGCACAAGGGTGAAACTATGACGACCAAATACCCATCTCTCTCTTCCCCTGTATATTGATCTCTTGCAAAAAGAAGCATATATCAATCCTAAAAAACTGATCATACGGTGTACTCCAAGAATGGTAGAAAAAAGAAAAAGTCTGATATACAAAGTTTCTGCAATGTGCGGAATCCGAAAAAGAATTACATCACTTTGAGTTTATTAAATGTAGTCTTATATTGCATAACTTAATAGGCCATTTTCACAGCTCCAACCATAATCACCAATTTATAAGAAGATAACACCACGGTTGTCATTCATATTCACTTTCCATGCAAAGAGCAAAGTAGACCACCTGGGGGGGAAAAACGGCTCTTACGGAGTACGAGAACTCAACCACAGAAAAATCGCAGACAGCTTGAAATTGTGCATTAAGTTGCCAGCACAGATCGATGCCTGAGCTTGGGCATTCTATGTAAGCATGCACTGCCTGAGGAAAGAAAGAACGGATGAGTAATAAACAGTTGAAAGGCACAGGTCGCATGCCATATGAAACAGATTCCAAGCATGATTATTATGATCACAAGACAGATGATGCTCATTCAAGGGACACAAGTTTGAAGGGCGCCTTTGAAGGCAGGCAACCTTATCATAGCATCAGAACTCATCTGAATCACGAGATCACCAGGGCCATGCATTTTTCTGAGACTGGGCACAATGGATGTATCTCAATTCATCAGCAGGACCAATCCCAACTTTGAATTCCCTGAAAAAGGGAACAGTCAGTGAAGTTAAAACCTGGTTTTCACATCGAGCATGATGCATGTACCAAAGTACCGTGCACAAATAGTTTTTCTGCATGTTTTATGATAATTTGTTCCAGGATTGGGAGGAAGGTTTCATGATGCCGAAATTAAGAAGGAAGAGAGAGATAATTTCTATAATTTTTATACGTCACAACTTATACAATAGGCCATCCCTTTATAGGAAAAAGAGGCAACTTAAACTACAAAAATTGTAATAATGACAACAATAGAAAGTATCTAAAGTAGTAGAACATATCAATCAGCTTATTTATGAAAGATAGAATTCTAATATACAAAGATAAAATACAGTAATCTTTTAATTTAGGAAGGATATAATATCCTAATTATATCATTAATATCCCCCCTCAAATTCAAGATGGTTTGGAAGAGATCGGCTGGAATTTAGAAATTAGGGTGAGGTAACAACCAGGTGGATGAACTTCTGTGAAAATATTAGTCAGCTGATCAATGAAATAGACTGGGAGAAGGCGAATGGTGTCGTCCTTGAGATGACGATGAATAAAGTGACAATCAATCTTGATGTGTTTGGTGCATTTATAAAACACACCATCATGGGCATTTTATATAGCACTATAATTATCACAATAAAGAAGTGTGCCACAAAATTAAAAAATACCGATATCCGGTAAAAGCCAAGAAAGCTCAGATGTAGTATCAGAAAGAGCGCAATATTCAGCTTCATTTAGAATGAGCAACAACAGTCTACTTTCTACTGCGCCATAAGATAAGATAATCCCCTAATAGGCAAAGAAAACTAGCAGAGGACCATCTGTCAGTAGAATCGGCTGCCTAATTAGTATCAAAATATATTCGAAACTCCAAGGAAAGCTAAGAGAAGAGGTATAGCCCATGAAATAGAGTGACTTTCACATAGCGAAGAGTACGAAGAACAGTGGCATAATGAACAGACCGTGGAATTAACATAAATTGACTGTCAAGATACACAGCATAAACAATATTATGCTTGATAACAGAGTAATATACAAGGCTCCCAACTAATTGGCGATAAAAGGTAACATCAGAAAGAGACTTGCCATTAGTGGCACACAATTTGACGCTATATTTAAGAGGGCTAATTGATGTCTTATAGTCAGAGAGCCCAACACGATACAGAAGATCATAAACATGCTTAACCTATGTTAAATAGTAGTCAACAGATGTGACAGTTATCTCAAGTCCAAGAAAATAGCAAAGAAAATCGAGATCCTTCATTTCAAAGTGACGACCCAAAAAGTATTTAAGTTCAAATATGCAAGAATTATCATCACGGGTAATAATCAAATCAACATAGAGTAGAATAATAATGACATTGGTAGCAGTGTGGAGAGTAAAAAAGGCAGAGTCATGAGGATTGGAGGCAAAACCAAGTTATTAAATAGTAGAGCTAAATTTGGCAAATCAAGCATAGGAAGTCTGCTTAAAATAGTATAATACTCAATGACAACGACATACTTGTTCGGAAAAATGCGGATAAATAGGAGAAGGTTTTATATAAACTTTCTTAATTAGATTGCCATGTGGAAATACATTTTTAACATCTATTTGAAATAAGAGCCATAGACATGTAGTAGCGACAATTAAAAGAGATTGAATAGAAGTGATGCAGGCAACAAGAGTGAAATTCTCCTTATAATCAACGCCATACTCCTGTGTCAAACCCTAAGACACAAGACGAACTTCGTATTAGATTTCTAAACTATATGAATGGATTTTTTGTTTATAAACCCATTTACCTCCTACTACAGGCTTGTCAGACGAAAGAACAATCAGATCCTAAGTGTGAGTCTCATAAAGAGTAACAAGCATGTTAGACATAACTTCTTGTTAGAGAAGGTGGGTCAAAGAAGGTTTCGCGATAATTACGTAGCTCATAAAAAGTATCAATAATAGAAAGATAATGATAGTCATAAAGATAGGGAGGAGGAGCACAGAGTCAACTAAAGCGACAAATATCCATATGTGAAGAGGACTTTGAGGGCATGACTATGATGTTGGGATTATCAGACAATCCAGACACGTTAAAAGTCATTGAGCTTACAGATTTTGTATTAGATGAAAATTTCGGAAAGAAATTGATAGTTGGGTCAATGAAAATATGAGAGGAAGGGGAAGTGTCTGAAGAGAGGAAGCAATATCAGTGAAACTTTTATGCGTCTAAAATTGAACATTCCTAAAAATATGAAGACGATTGGTTATAAGGTCTTTATATTGGTAGCCTTTATATTCAATACCATAACCAAGAAAATAGTAGAGTCAAGAGCGGGGTTCAAATGTGGTATAGTTATGAGGAGGAAATAGAACAAAGTAGGCAAAGCCGAAAAATTTTGAGAAGAGAATAATTAAGTATATGTTTATAAAGACATTCATAAGGAGTCTGGTTTAAAATAGTGAGAGATGGATGTTGATTAATGGTATAACCGGTAATAAGTGCAGCCTCTCTCCGAAGGAACTCAGGAAGAGAAGTAGAGAGGAGAAGGGTATAGACTGTGTCAAAAATGTGACGATATTTGCATTCAGCATAACGTTGTGTGGGGAAGTGTTAAGACAGGAGCGATGAGATACAATGATCATTGTTTAAAGTTCGTCCAAAAAAGAAATAAATATATATTCTAGAGAATTATCAGAATATAAGACTTTGATTGTACGATTAAATTGAATTTTTATCATCTTTTCGAAAATTATAAAATGTGTCTAAGAGCTCAAAGTAGTGATGGAGAAGATAAAGCTATGTATAGAAAGAGTAATTGTTGACAAAGATAACAAAGTAACAAAATTCACCTTTAAAACGAACAGGTGCATAAACCCAAATATCAAAATGAACCAAATCAAAGGGCATGGAAGCCAAATAATCGCTTTCATAAAAAGATAAGGTTGGCTGTTTATCAAGATGACAATATGCATAATCAAAAGAATGAAAGTAACATTCCCTAAGTAACTATTAAAGGCTAAAGCCTAAATACAAGACAATTAGGCATGACCAAGTCGTCTATACCAAATATTAGAAGAGACGGCAGGAGCAAACGAATGTAAAAGATGCAAAGATGTGAGCAGAAAAAGGCGGCCAATTTTACTTCCGATCCCAACGAGTTCACTTGTTTACTAATCTCAAATATCACAAATCTTATGTGAAAATGTTAAGCTTAGATTACATTCGACAAGTTGACCAATAAATACGAGATTGAGAAATGAGTTCAAATATGATAAGTGTCCGAAATATAAAAGTCGGGGGTAGATATATACTCAACATGGTCAATAGACATATGAGAACCATCATCAATACATATAACAGGGATGCTAATTGGAAATGTCATATGCACCATTAAGAAGAAATTATACGTTATGTGATTACAGCAGGTAGAGTCCAGAAACCAAGAAAGAGATGTATCTGAACAGCTAATAAAGTAGACGTACAAGAAAAAACTTGATTGACAATTGCCTTAAGATCAGCTGCAGTATAAGATGAGCTTGTAGATGACGAGACAAAATCAATCAAATATGTTGGTGTAGCAGCCATAAGAAGAGATTGACCTATCCTGAAAATTACCGAAAGCGTTGCAAAATAGTTACTGAAAGAATATTGGGATACAATGAATTAATCACCAAAAAGGTGTTGAAAAAATGGCAAAAATTGCACCAAAAGGTCACCAGAGGATGCCAAAAAATTCACCAAAAGATGCCAAAAAATTATCAAAAGATCACCAGAATGTATCAAAAAATCATTAGAAAGTTGCTGGAAAGTTGCTAGAGATCAGTGTCGGTGGGCGGCCGGCGATGAGGGTAGACCAAAAAGGGGAGAAAGAAGGTGAAAAAGGCCACTATAGGCTTGGGCCTGAGTGAAGAAGGAAAGAGACCGGTGAGTCTGGGCTCGAAATTGGGCCATCTAGTAATCAAATCGATACATTTTGATTAGGTTCTCAATTGAAGCATTGTGTTTTATGAATCTCTTAAGAAAGCCATCCAAAACAACATGTTTTGATTCATTGCCTTCCCCAACATATCTCCAATGACAAAAGAGACCGGTTAGTCTAGGCTCGAAATTGGGGCATCTAGTAATCAAATCGATACATTTTGATTAGGTTCTCAATTGAAGCGTTATGTTTCATGAATCTCTTAAGAAAGCCATCAAAAACATGTTTTGATTCATTGCCTTCCCCAACATATCTCCAATGACAATGCTTCCAAGTGTCAACAATGGCAGTGCAGAGTGTTGATAACGATGATTTGGATGGTTCGATGACAACAACAGAATCACATATTTGAAATGATATGATCTAGAGTTGATCAAATTTGCAACTGAACCTTCTGGCGGATGACGGCAAGGATAGTGGCAGCAGTGACTGGACCACTGCAAGCGGATGTAATGGCCACCAAAGAGAGAGAGGGACACCTTCAGAAGTGTTCGCTGAAGTCGATGGCGTGCAACGGTGCTCACTAAGATGATGAACAGTGAGCAAGGAATTTCATAGGACTAATGAACTCAATTTTGATACCATGTGAAATTATTAAGAAAGGAAGAAAGAAAGATTTGTGTAATTTCTGTGTCAAAAATTGTATAGCAGACTATCCTTTCATAGGAGAAGAAGGCAGCCTAAATTAAAACAGTTGTAATAATTGTAATAACAAAAAGTACCTAAAGTAGAAGATATCAATCAACTAATTTGGAGAGTATAGAATTCTAATATACGAAAACAACCTAAATTAAAATATTATAATATTCTAATTTAGAAAGGATATAATATCCTGAATATATCCTTAATACATGAGATACAAAGTGGATCTGTAGTGACAATACCAAGAAAACAACTGAATGTATATCTAAAGTTTGAAGTTAAGAATGAAGTCCGAATATGCTTGCGTTGGTGATCGATCCCACAAAACATGAAGAATTTCACATCCCATGGATATATATTCCATATTCTTCCTTTGAAACTGGTCAGAATATGATAAACTGGGTCTTTCTTCGTCTCTTTGGAACCCTATGAGGAAGAAGGATCCTTCAATACAACAAAAGGATGAAATTTAGAGCCAATAGCGGATCAACAGTATGCTTGGTTAAGGCAACATCACTGTCAGTAGAAACAATAATAAATTCTTTTTTATTATCTTATCCCTCAATTTTCCTAGGCCTACCTTTAACCACTCTATTCCCTCTAACCTCAATCAAATCACTTTTTCTTACCAATGAGCATTGGTGAAATCATAAAGTTATTTCATTGTGACAGGAAAATCCAAAAAACAAAACAATAAAAATCACAACCTAAAATGCCAATCAATAAAATTTCTTACATCTAATTATGTCCAAGCCCTAATGTGGGAGCCTGATATACTGACTCGTCCTTCTCTTAAAGGCATTGCCTTCTCTAAAGAACTATCTGCCTACCTCAATTCCTTAAACAAATAGCAAAAGGGTTCAAGGATGCCAACTTGAAACTTTGCTATGTCAAGAAAAACCAAATAACAATAACACAGCTCCCCACCAAAAATATCTCAGTGCATGCTAATTCAATCTTCAGTCTACTAATTCTAAGGCTTTCAGTATTCAATATTTCACTCAAACTTGGAACTTCACTTCAATGCCTTCTTTATCTCACCACCAATATCACATCATAATCTCACAGAAAACAAGAAGAAGAAATTAGTGACCTCAAAGCAAACAAAAACAGAAGCATGAAAGAGCAGAATTAAACTGAAATTTTCGTCATAAAAAAAAATGGAGCAATATCAAGATTCCTTCTTTTCCTCATCGTGATCATTATTCCATTCAAGCCATGCAATTTTTTGCTCGTTACCTGAACCAAGGAATTATTCAAAGCGATGATTATCCAAAGCGGGATTTGAGCCCAAATACAACGATACTGATCCTACACGCCAAAAAAATAAAATTGAGTGGCTCAAGTTTTGCTCCCGGGTTGTCCTTCTGATTCTTAAGTTGGTATAAACTCAAGCAAAACAAGGAAAGGAAATATTACCAAGTCCTTAAGCTTCATTATGGGACTCCTAGTTTTAGGTGGATTATGTCGCGAGGGGCTGAGCGTTATGATGACTTCGATGGGGGTCACGTGGCCTTTCAAGGAGACAGTTCTCAGGCACTTCGAGTGTTGAACATTATCCAGACTTTGGGAAGGGGAGTCACTGGTTGGCACTCTTCCTAGGCATGATATCCACTTGTAGGAGTATGGAAAATAGTTCGCTTTCCGAGTCGCAGAGGTCTCTTTAGCAGTTAATGCTCTCTTTGTTAGAATCTTGTGATGACTCCCTATGAGCTAAGGGGTTTCACCTTTGGTCCTTGCAAGGTTGAGGAAGTTTGTTAGCTGCTATTAAATGAGAGAGTGTGTGTGTGAGAGAAAGAATAGTATTAGCTTGGTGTGTCTCTTGGGAGTGGGTTCCTCACAAATGAGAGTTTAGTGAGGTATTTATAGGCTAAATGCCAAATGTAACCGTTGGAGGGGAGATTGATTGATTGCGTATCGACGATTAGGGAGTAGCTGTACTAGTGCCAAGACTTTCTTCTAACATAGCCATCTTGTCCCATCACATATTCCTTAGAAATTTTCCTCTTCAGGAGTGTCAATCGTCTTTTTTGGCATATCAGGTGGATTAAATCTAAATCCTTTCATTTGTCCCACACTAAACCAAGACAATTAGGTGCTAATGTGTCTTCTAACCTTTTGACTTGGTCTTCCTTTGGCCTTCAGCAATCCTTCCTACCCTTCGACCAAGTCAGGGGAGAATAAGAAGGCCGAGGAATCTCTTCGGGTCAATCATTTCAACGGGTCTGGATCCGAGCCACACCAGTACCCAACACACTTAAATCTTCTTACAGCTTGATGGACGTAAAATCTATACTCAGTCATTTATGTCTCAATCACTACTGTCCTAGCTTGGGTACCTTATTTCAAAGGTTGTCATTTAAGATTAAATGCCTTGTCTTCCTTGGTTTGAATGCTGCCAAAATTAAATGCCTTGTCTTCCTTGGTTTAGATAAACACCAAAAATCCCCAATATCCTTATTTCAAAACAAAGCTGGGGGCCAAAAAACGAAATTCCTCAACAAAAAAAATTAAACCCTTCCACACATGGGTATAGCACAGTTAGTAAAGGCGACTTTGAATGAAATTGTTCGGTCCAAGAGGGAAGAGGATGTTCTCCTTCATAAAATCTTAACCGGTGGTTTTCCATTCCTAAAGTTGATAAGACCCCTAGCTCTTGCCTAAAAATCCTTTTTTAAAATTGAGAGAGACGTAATGATTCAGCATGTCCATCCAAAGCCTTTCTTTCCATTATTTATGACTTCCAACTATCAACCAGGAATTTTGTTCCAGATGAGGACATATTGGCCATATACAAATCATTAAGCCTCACAAATGAAGGGGAAAAAAAAATAAAACAGAACAAATAAAAACAAAAGAACAGAAAATGCCATGCAAAAAAAACCAAAAAAGACAAACAAAAACAAAGACAAATCTCAAAAGAAACCTATCCAAGCCCGTGAAAAACAAGAAACTTTCAAACCAAAATGGTAATTGTTGGAAATTTGATCCTCTTCAAATCCTAATTGTGACTAAAATTCCATTTAAGTCTTTGACTTACATCCTTTCTTCCAACTTACTGCAGCCTTTTCTTGGAATACTGCAGCATGAACTCCTCTGATTGTGAGATGCGATCTCCTCAAACAACCTGAAAGCCTTAAGACAGGTGGAAAAATTAAATTTGAAATCTTTAACTGCATGCACTACGAATTGCCAGTAACTTTTTTTTTCTTTGAAAAACCTAGCATTACAATCCCCTTCCAAAACAAAAATGGACGACAATGTCGATCTACAAGCCAATATGTACAGCCACATCCAAATTCAGGACCACATGTGAACCAATATTTCAGAGGACTCCATAGATTTCCACCACGATGAGAAAAGACATTGGAGCCAGCTTGAAGTCATCTTCTATGCTTTTAAAACCCCTTCATCGTAATATCCAACTCTAACAGTCCTCAGACTACAAACGTGGCCAACCCACCAATAAAACCGATATCATCCGGCATCCATACATAAAGAATACATTGGGAATACACCCACCCCCTTCAAATTATCATCTCCAGGTTCCAAAATTTTTGAGGAATTACCACAGTTAATTGGAAATTGGTGAAGAAGAACCATCAACATCATTAGGCAGTTTCCTCAATGCTCGGAAAATGATGATCACTACCAGCTTCACAGAAAACTGATAAAATCTTCACCTGGGCCGCAAGTTCGTCATATTCCTATATGAGCTGAAAGAGAGAATCAGTATTCTGAAACATTCCAGATAATGATCCATACAAGCAGGAGGAATTGGCTCCCCAGCTCTTTCTCTAAATATTCTGAAATAAATAACAGAATAACAAAAGGTTCATTGGGAAATCAGTCCATTACGAAAAACCTCATTTTGCAGAAAGTAAAACAAATGGACAGTTCGTAAAGATATGCATGATATCTAGGTAAGGAGATATTAATCCCTTACTTCTTCCATTTCTATCAAAACCAATGAACCACTATAATTATGATTCCAGTCTGTGCAAGTGATACTATACCAGAAGTAAGCGAATAGAACTGACCCAAATTCCCCAGCCAGAGAAGATTTGACAGGAAGAAAGTTCTCCCAGCCACCCCAGTCTTCCAAAAATTAAATGTAAAAACTAAATTTTAAAATGGCTAAGACTTTTTTATTTCCTAGGTTTTCACCTGCACTAGCACTGGTATAAGGTGTTATTGAATTCAGAAGCCTGAACACAAACAAGACAAGGAGAAAGAAGCTTAACTTATTAGTAGATATAGGAGAAAGCAGCTAAAACCAAAGATAAGGAGCAGACTACTACGAGACTAGGAGAATAGGAAAGACTTTTATATAACTCATTCCTCAGTTCCGGCTATAGTCCATTCACAAGAGAGTAGGGGTACAATTCATTCCGTTCAGCAAGGGCATTATGTGGAGTTTCTAATAGGAAGATGAATATGACTGTTTCAGTTTCAAGTCAAGCAAAGCATAGTGACGAAGGATCCTCATTTTCAGTATTCTGGATATGACCTTCAAGAAGTTTGAGTTTCACAGAGGTGTAGTACGCACTCCGTAGAGAAATGTGTGTAATTGGAATGAAAAGTTCAAGAAATGATAGACGTGCTCCTCGTGTAATTTTGTAAAGAAGAAGTAGATGACTTGGTAAATGTTATACACTGAGAAGTTCCCTTAGAAACTAGTCTATTCAAAGATCTTAATTTTAAATTAGAAGGTGTATTGATACATCCATAATGTCTATGTATGAAGGGACTCCCATCAGTCTCTCCTTGTCTATCTTGTGTCTTCTCTCTAAAACAGCCATCTCCCTTCACACCCGTCTCCCACTTTTTACTTTCTCTATCCTCCATATTCCTCTCTCGTGCACCATTGGGTCTTGATTTGCTCATCTAGAGAGGGAACGAAAAAGTCTGGGAGTAAGCAAGTGGGAGCTAGCTCTTTTAGAGAGAAAGGCTTAAGTCAGAGGGAAGGAGTGACAGCAAGTGGAGGAATCTCCACCCAAAGGAAATTTCTACTTAAGATTTGGTGGGTGGAGCAAAGGAAAACTCCCCACTGAATAGTCACAAAATGACCACCAATACAAGCAAAGATGCCAGGACAACACAAACCAAATCCAAAACCTAACACAAAAAACAACCAAACCACATTCATATTTAACCTAACCTGGAAAACACTCCTTCCATGATATTTGAAGACTCAAAAGTCTACAAATAACCTAAAACCCACTCTGTCATCACCAACAAAGCCAAATTCTCATTTTGCTTTCTCTTCCTCTCTCTTTGCACAACATTGCCTAGCCATACACAGCCTTCAAACTAAAGGATTTCCCTTGAATATAAGGAAACTAAGGCATAAAAGACCTAACTTTGTGAAGAAACCAAAGCTCATTAGGAAAAGAAAGAAAAGAGAATACACAAATGGTTTTGATGCATATCTGAACCGAACTTTTTCTGAAGCAATGGCAACCTAACACAGGATTTGAATTCGAATTTTGCTACCCATGTCTTGTGCACCGCAAACAATAAAGTGAAAGGGTTTGGGGCGTTGTTATTGGAAAATCCCCTCTTATGCTTAAGTCAATATTCACTTAAGCTAAGCAAGAGGATTAAATATTTATCAACTTTTGAAACCTAATTGCAAAGCTTCCATATTGGACATTGTGGTGTAAAGAGTTTGAGCTCATCAAAGGAACTCGGAGGAAACAAGATGGCCTGTGGGAAGTATGTCCCTTGTAGCCTGAGATGCTGAGATACGCTCAGTTTTTAAATGGAGACAAACAGTACTAAACCCCACTAGTGGGATAGCCACGTTCTCGGTTCAAATGAATTATATTTCCTTTTTTGGTAGCTTGAAAACAATTGAATCTCTCAGTAGTATGTTTCAACAGAGTAACTTCTCTCTCTCTTAGTAAATTTTCTCCATTCGTCGATCAATCCCTTTATTAGATGGTTGGTGGGTTATTTATAGGTAAAGGACAAAAAAAGCTGTTGGGAAGAAGTTCATTCTTGATTGGTTATGTGTCCTACGTCTGGAGCAGATGTACCTTTTTCCTTTTCTACTGAACACTGTCATACTATTCAATCAGCTTCCCTTTTGTACCCTTCTTTTTGAGTGTTTCATGTGTCTTTTTGGCGTGACAAGCCTTGTTACAAGTTGACCAATTATCTTTCTTCATGGACAGGTATTGACATGTCCTTTAGCTATGAGGTGATCACCTCAGTTTCTTGTCACAGCCGAGCTTCTTTGGTGTTATCGACCAAGCTAGTGTTGGATGTTGCCGGACTGCCCAAATGTTTGGCGACCGAATATACTCTTTGATCTTGTCTCTTCTCTAGCCCAAGGCGCATACAATCTCAACATGTTTCAAGAAGTATAGAATGGGAAAGCAATATAACTTGAGAGCAGGAGTATCTAATCTAGCTTCATTCATATAGAGTTAAGAGTCTTAAAGTTCTCAATTAGAAAGCTTTCATCACTTAATAATACCTTCGACGTGGATGCACTAGCTTTCTCAGTAGCCTTGCCAGCTTTGTTGGAAGAGAAGTGATAGCTGCTTCTCCCTTTGCCTTGACTCAACATTCTTGGAAATCGATCAAATCAATGAGCATTAAGAATTCAGACCTTAGGCTTCATTCATCAAGAAAGCCACCTTTAAAGGTTAAAAATGGTCGAGATTCCCCGAAACAAGCTCGTGCAAACTATGTAATGTGATGGGTTCACGGATTAGCAGAGGCGCCGGTAATGCAGGAAGACGGCTAAAACAGAGAAGGAGATGGAGGGAGGGGAGATCGGCAGAGGGAAAATAGAGGAATAGAGGGAAGAGGAAAACGAGGGAAGAAGCTTCGGGGAAGGGGACAATGCTGAGGGAGTCTCAGAGGGCAGGAGAGAGAGAGAGTAACAGAATCATTAATTTCCTCCCTCAACAGTAATCGGGCTACAACTATAAGAAGTGGGCAGCGATAGCCCATAACCAATCAGGAACAGGCTAATAATAAGAAAACAAAATAACCAAAAAGGAAATAACAAAATAACAGCACAACAAATAGGGAAATTATAATATGGAATGGGAAATATAATCCCTAAGGGCTGCCGAGATCATCGTTTGCTTCTCCGTTTGGGCTGATGACTGGACGATATCTCCTAGGCAGTATTTTCACGGGACCCGTCGGTTAAACTGATGACGTTTTATAAATTTGAGTAAGAAGGTTCGTAACATAATGATACTAGCTCAACCGCTTTTGAAGAGGTGAAGACAACCCTTTTAGAATCACAACTAACCATCGCCATCAACCCCGCCTCAGTTCTCTGTTTTATTATGATTCAGGTGGCATATCTACAGCATGCATACATGGTATCAACTAGAATTCAACAAATTCATTAAAAGCAACTAGGTTTAAAATGCATGCAGTCAACCAGAATTAACTAGAAAACAACAACGAGCAACGGAGAAGATAGCAGCACACAGATCTAAAAGATAAGTCGTCTGACCAGCCAGTACGGATCACCAGGGTTGCCACATTGATGAAATGCCATCATGGTTCTAACCTTCAAAGCACATAGTTTGCAAGTGCCAACATCTCAAAAAAACCATGCCAATTTTAAACCTAGGAATTTCTGTCAACACAATCCCTCACCACAACTCCATCACCACACCTGCCGCTGCCTTTCTCGAAGAGACGGCACCATCGCCTTCCACCTCCTCATCTGCCCCGTTCCAGCCAA
>JAOVVI020008072.1:0-14434 GCA_028571085.2 Nepenthes alata
AAGGCATTGAATGCAAAAAAGGTGTTACTTTTCATTCATTTGTATAAGGCGCAGACGAAAGGAAAAGAAGAAATCAATGTTTACAAGTAAAACTACTACTAAGAATCTGACGGACCAATCGCCTTAGGGAAATTTCTCAGGCGAGACCTGTCCTGGACCCTGGAGTTGCCTAGGTGGAAGGCGCCCTCCGGAACGTCAGGGACTGCAAGTGAGGCAATCCTACGGCATAGGCGAATGCCGTCTGAGAACCGAGCCTCTAGTGCAAGATCTGCCTCCAACGTAGTGAACCAGCCTCTCAGATCTCTGGATAGGCTTGAGTTGTCATCCTCGAGAACAGTAATCATCTCTTTCAGTTGCTCAACCTCTTGCTGTAGACGCGCAGCTTCAAGTGTCCATTGGCCATTCTCCTCCTTCAAGCGCCTAACCTCCTCTTGTGCCCACTCGCTCTCCTCTTAAAGAGAAGCAACCGTAGCTCTCATGCACTGGGAAACATCCAACCCTCGATGAAGGTTCCCGTGTAGTTGAGCAGCTAGCTCGTCAAAAGAGTCAGTACCCTCAGGAACCTGCATGGGAAGGGAGAAGGTAAAAAGTTTCCAAAACTCAAGACTGCTGAAGAATGTTCAGCTTGAGGCGATTATACCTGAGTGGAGGTTGTGTCCAGATGACGAGCTAAATCTCCTGACGCAGAAAGGCCCGGGGACTCCCTACGTTCAACCGCAATTTCTACAGGGCTTGGATGGTCTAGAAGCAGGGAAGGCAAGGGAATGCTCGGGGGCTCCGACTCCGGAGCTATCCCTCCCGTGGTTGTTTTCAAGGCCAACTCAGTGCCTGGCGGGCTAGCCTCCAGTGCAGCTTCCGCCTCCAACGCCACGGGAACATCCCCCTAGATCCCCCTCGAAAGAAAGCTCAGTAGAAGTTCTAGGAGGCTCTAAAGATCCCTCTAACTTTGGTGCTGGCGCTGACAAGCATGCTTTCTCCGGGTCACCAGGGGCTAATGCGTCGCCCGCCATGGTTGGAGCACCCTCTGTGATCAACTCCAGTGGCTCTAGGTCGACAAAGGAATCCACAAAAGTCTCCTCACCAGAATGAAGTTCCACTGCAGGGACACCATACTTAGCTAGTGAAATAGTAGTAATCGGTACGGGTCCGGCGGTTACCTCCTGTAGTCTGGCGCTCGACGTCACCCCTAGGACTGGGACCCGGACTCACGCAGCGAATACAACAGCCAATCTCTGCGGCCTCTGGGTGGAGGTACCTTCTGCCTCCCTCAACCTCTTCAGGGGAGCCCCTATCTCCTCTTCAATTGAAGACGACTCCAACAACAAGCAGTTTTCCTCTGCGTCCTCTCCAGACGACGGAGGAATCACGACGTCCCCAGGCTCCTTTTTCGCAGGATCGGCGGTGCGCCAGCCCTACGAAGGCCCCCACCTGGTGACCTCGAAAATAACAAATGCAGGAATTAGCCCTGAATGGAAAATTTCACCATCTGGGAGTTGATAGCAGCGACCAACTCCGTTGTATCCTTGGCATCCTCTGAGGACACCTTCTCGTGGAAGTTCTCCGAAATCATGCCCCCCTCACGTGAAAGTTCGGAGTCAAAAGGCTTCTGCAAGAAGAAAAAGTGATTCTTTCAATTCTTCCCCGAATCGGGGTTGGTCCCCCGAAAATGGAAACTAGTTCTCGGGGACATAGAAATCTAATCCTCCTACTCCGTGAAGCGGAAGATCCATCTCGCCGCCTTTGCGTCGAAAGCGTCGGTATGAAGGCGGGAGAAGATGCACAGCTAGACTAGATAACGAAGGGCATTGGGGTGAAGCCTCACCACAGGAACACCCAACGCCTCAACCAGTGCATACAGAGTGCACGACATAGGGTAACGAAGCCCCCTTCTCAGATGGTGCTCGTAAACTACGACGAAGCCATCTAGTGGAGTGTTAGCTCTACCCGCGGAACCACGAGCGTGATAAACCCAGTCATCGGGGATCCCATAATCCACCATCAAAGTAGCAATGGCACTAGTCGTCAGGATGGACCTCGTGTTGTCAACCCCACATCGACTCACCTTAGAAGTTTGCGAAGAAGGCGACTCTCTCTTCATTGCCATCTTTCTCTCTCTCTCTGTGCAACAAGTTGAAAGCTTTCAGCGCAAGGAAACGACTAAGAGGAATTTCGTTGAAGGATGACTTAAATAGATGGCAGGGTGCTAGCGTGTAGGAAACCCAAACGACGCTTCTGTTGAGTGGCTAGGTCACGTGCCGGCCCCGCAGGAACATCGTGGGACCGAAAGCAGCGGGCAAGCATGACCCCTTGTCAGATCGCTGATCAAAATCACCTCAGCCGCTTGGCAAAATTCTAATTGTCGGGAAAGGCGACAGCAGGACTTCTAAAACAAGCGCACAAGAAAGAAAACAAACCGTTCGACTACAGCAAGCAACGGAAAGTAAAACGGCACAGCTAAGTGTTAAATTTTATTACAATAGTCATTAATAACTCTCTTTACAGCAGCCTATGACCACAAAATACATTTAATGGCCCTCTCCTGGCACAGAGGAACCTAGTGCAGGACACTCCAAGAAGTTCGCGCGCAACAGGGCGCTGGAGTTTCAAGAGTCAAGGATGCTAATGCAGAAGTTTGAATCCTCCAGTGAGACTAGTCTCCGACAGAGATGGATGTCGTCCTAGAAATTTCATTCTAGTGCAGGACCGACCTCCCCTGACAAAAACCTCAACCTTAACTCAGTCCCCATTTGCGCGACCTCCATTCCAAACTGTCGTCACAACCGCTCAAGCTCCTCCTAGAGAGTCAATACGCGGGCTCGAGCCCTAACTTCTGATTCCGCCCACGCTTCCTCAAAGTGTGCAATGCGGGCCCTCAATTGCTCTATCTCTCCAACCACGACTTGCACCCGGGCTTCGACACCTTCGATAGCCCTGGCCACTTGGTGAAGTGAAGGATCTGCCCTCCCAGGACCACGATCCCGTGAGGAGGCAAACCTCTCCTCCCTCTCAAAGCTTGGAGGCACCCTTGAAAATCGCATAGGGCCTACAACAGTGGCCTCCGAATGATATCCCTCCGACGCGGCTGCACTAGGGACCCCAGAGGCATGGTTCCCAGTCTCAGGCTCTTCGGAAGAAGGTCTTGACCCAGATGACAAGGATGATCCCTCCACCGAAATCACAACAAAATTGGACGAAAGGGAAAGGGATCGAAGGCAACACAAAGCTTCAAACTGTCAAATAAACAGTAAAGCACACTACATTGGATGGAATTTGTGTGTTTAAATAGGCAAAGTTTTCCGTAAAACGGCAGCGTTCTGAAGGCGAAGAGCTTCAGAACGAAGCCAACGAACGCCCTCCACGTGGTGAATACCTAAAGCTTCACGCGTTTCTAAGGCAAATCATTATGGCGTAGCGCCCCGTGATTTCCTACGCATTTAATGTGCCAGATGGATAGGCGGATGTGACTGCCGCCAGTGATGTTCAAACCTCCACGGCATCAAACATTAGAGGTCCCCTCCGGCCGGGTCCTCCCGACAAAGGTTTACATTAAAACTCAAGGGATGAAACCGGTAAAACTGACCGCAAGCATCCGAAGATGCTCAGGCACGTGGAACGGAGTGCGGCGCAACGGAAGAAGCAAATTGCCCATGAAGGGTGATTAAAAAAAGGGAGGAAGCGGCCAGTAAGAAAAAATAAGTGCTACAAGGCAAAAGAGTAAAGACGAAAGGCTATTTCTTTTATTAATCAAGATTTTCCTTATAAAGTACATGATTTGCAGCAGCAAATGTACAATAAAGAGGAAAAAGATATGGCACGGGGCCTAGGCCCCATAGCAACTGCCCTGAAAGCTTGAGTAAGCTTGGGATTGTGATCTACATGAGATCACCATGGCCTCGTCACTGATAACCCAACAACCCAAAGCACTGGGGACAGCCGCGTGTTGGTCTACCTCTAGTGGAGACGAACCCAATGTTATCCACCAATGTAGAACTAACACCCAACTTAGGAGCCTCTAGTAGGGACGCAAAAAAAAGAACCTGCTCTTCACTCATCGGGGCTCCCCTCTCTACCTCCTCCCCAGTTGGCGCGGGATCCAAGTGAAGTGGAGATCATGAGTGACGTGCTTCACCGGAGGAGAAGACCCCCGGGATAGCTTTGCAGCAATCCCATAGCACGCTAGACACGTCGCTCCATGGGGGGAGGCATGCGACAATAGCAGAGTGGCCGAGCCACCCTCATTAGTATGAAGAATTGACTGCAGCATGGACATGAAGACAGTCTTCGCCAAGAATTCTGCATCTCCGGCTAGTCCATCCAACTCATTCGCGGACTCCCACCAGAGGTGGGGCAAACCAAGACCTTCGCATTGCTCCCCCAAAGTCAGTCAAAAGATGAGCCGCACCCGCCGAAGAGCCCTCCTATTTATGAGCGAGATGGTGCCCTTCTAGCACTTAATGGGGCGCACTATTCCATGGACGTCTTTCATGGAAAAGGAAAGCCCTCAAATCAGATGCAACCTTAGGCGTGCAAATCGTTCCATTTCAGGCACCGAATCGCTGTAGTGCCAGAAAAGCCTGCGCAACTGCCTAGGGAAGGCACGAAGCTAGAAGACGACAAGCGTTGACCGCAAGTTGGACCCAAAGGGCATGCCAGGCCGCGACTACTGGTCGTCCCAGACATGGGGGGCTAGTGTTGGGTCCGAAACAAATGCCCAAAGAGATTCGAAACCCAGCCCACGGAGTAGCTGCCTGAGGGGCAGTTGAGACCCAATGCTCTAGAGTGGCCTACGTGGCGGCCTACGTGGCGGCCCACGTTCAATAGCCAATGGTGTCGTCTGCAGCTAATTAGTGCTACTATCAAGGAATGGCAGAAGTGCAGGAGAAGCGAGCCAATGAGGAAACATTCAATGTTGCCAGCCACGGCTCAGGCGATTGCCCATAGTCGCCAAGCCAATCCCAACTTGAGGGGTAGACCAAGCGTAGCTGGCAGCACCCGGCGGTCTACATGCCACTACTAAACAACAAACGACACATCTGCAACCGCTGATAGCAATTAGCAGCCAACGAACCCTTGTAACAGGGGTTCTCGCGCCCAAAGCCCCTCGCCAGGGGATCTATAAAATCGTTCTTCTTCTACAAAGAAAGAGATCGGATCCTAGATAGTCGACTCAATGTTACTAACCTTAAGCTCCAGAGCGATCTTCTAAATCCAAACTTCTCAGCCTTCTCAGGCGACAAAAAGTTAGCCACCCGTCGTGATGCATACAAGCATTCACGCACTACCCACACATTTACTGCATATTTCCGCGCACCTCTATGCGTGCGCCCATTTTCGTTTATTGCGAAAAATTGCTAGCTTGAGCGTCGTAGTGTTCTTGGTGGGAGAAATTCTGTTGGACCTCTAATCTCTTGTTTGTTAATTGTGTTGTACAAATTATAGGTTAACAGAGACGGAGACCGGATCCTTTCGCAACCACCTCTGGACGATGAGGAATCCGAAGACTCTTTAATCCGTACGAAAATCGATGATCCAGGACGCAACATATATATAGATTCATATATCATGCTACAAGTTTTTCCCATAGTTCCTTGACTTTTAATGCTTACATACAAACGTCAAATAAAAAAATTCCAACATTTCATTATGAATATGGCCTTAACATAACTCTTCATCGTTGTCAAATTCAAGTTTCTACCATGGTATCATAATATTTCTTTCCTAATCTTGGTGTATTTATAACATACTTAATTTGACATAGATACCCACAGAAAACTATATCTTCTCTTGCCATCTCATAACATTTTGCAAATCAAATCGGTCTAACTTGATAATTTTAAATGTCATTTATTTTAAATTAGCAACTACAATTATTACAATTTAAATATATAGATTTCAAAAACCAAATACATCTAATTTAAAATAATATCTTACGAAATGACTTCAAAACATACTATGTCATTTTTCTTAAGACAATATTTATCCCCTATAAATACAAATAATCTTTTACAAATCGTTTCGAAAATATAATAAAAGTTTTTGTTTGACTGTAAGTTACGCTAGCAAAATCAAAGCAGAAACTATAATAAAAATATGACTGCTTCGTACTAAGAAATTATTTTTATAAATAAATAATTATTTAAAATATCTAAATTAATAACCATCTAAAATTGATGGCACGCCTATTTATAATGTCCACATAATTGGGGGTTGCAAACCAAGTTGAAATGGCATTTTGAAGTCAGATGACAAAATTAGCAAAACCAACTTTCATTGCCCCATAGATAATGTGGGACTACATAATCGCTATAACATTAAAAATCTACTACAAATACAGGCCATAGCACCGGAATACAACAAGAAGCCATCAAACACTAATCAGCAAGTCGGAACATCAACAAATCCCCGGCAGCTTATACTACCAAACAGAACAGCAGCAAAACAAGAACCGTTCAGGGAGACAGTAGCCAGAAGTAAGATTAGTTCCATGAATTTGTTTGGTAGTTAGCAAGAGACTGTTAAGTAGTTCAACTTACGCCGATTAGTCAAACTATTAGAATCCCAATGCAGAAGGAATGCAATGAAATATGAAGTAAATAAACAGAACCTGCCCATTTCTTCTCATCCATGTCCAGTCCTCATCTCAGTTCAGTTCTCCTGCCTTCTCATCCCCCTAGACTCCTCTTTTCTGTTAAATTGCAGATTTTTCCCTTCAGATTGGATCATTTCATATTCTGGGGGCAATTTACGATACCCGTTTGGATTAACAGGGGCAAAACATTATCTTAAAGAAAGTTGCTTTCACATATGCCTTGATGGGTTTCCTGATGTATTCTGAAGTTTCTGAATTTTGTGTTTGCTTACAACATATTTCTTTATCCCTGCGCACTAATCAATCCTTAGGCTTCATTCTCATCGCTGGGGCTTCCAATAGGAACTCCACAGGCCGACAATGAAAAACAGAAAAAAAAAAAAAATGAAGAAAGAAAAGCAAGCCAGGATTGGTAACTACCTCTTCAGCAGAAAATGCAACACTCTTCAGTTACATACAGATTTCTGATTCAGGTTAATCCTTCACACTTGAGATTGACAAACTTGGACTCACGATGCACTCACACCCATGCCGAAGATTATTCAAACAGTTTATATTTAAGCTGCAGATGATTCTTCCACAGTGTTATAGTATCGATTTAAAATCCATACAGAATCTGCTTCCACGGCATATCCATCTTGATTTCGGTGCCAGCCAAAGTAAGCATGAGTTCTGTTCTTAATATCAAAGATGCCGTGCCCAAAGCTGGCTTCACGGTAGGCAGAGTATGCAGGCTGTGGCTCGGTCATTCTGCAGAATAAAATCAGCCCTACCATTAGGCTCATTTAGAGAAATGCAAGTCCAGATGCAAAATCAAGCACATAATATAAGTCCATAGTCCTAGAGAATCAAAACTGTCATTAGAAGCATACTCGAATACCAATCCTTCTTGGTTTCCTCCATCTCCTATGGTAATGTAAACTGGGGCCGACTGGTCACTAATAGGAGTGCATAGGCCATCTGTAATGTTGTATGCAATGTTGGATACTCGTTCCTGCAATTGCAAACAGCAAACAAATTACTCTGGGCATGAGAACATAAGATTATATTTATCAACTGACCATTTTCAAGCTGCTTGTTTGATACTACATTGTTCAATTTCATTATCTAACTGAAAGGAGTGATTTCAAACAAGTACACAAATTGAATAACAAATTAACAAAAACATAAATATTTTGCATAATACAGTGTGTCCCTCAACTACAAAAAGAAAATGAAGACCATGCCAACGGCAGAAAGTTGACAAGGCCAAAATATAACCAAGAACAGTATCGCAAACTTCTAACTGATGCTTCTCTTTTACTTGTGCTTGAGCTACTCATTTTGGAGAGTAAAGCAGAAGTAGATTTGCGGGTGAATATTATTTGCAACATGGTGCAGCATTAACTGATTCTAGCCACCACCATGGCAAGTTGGTTCTAGTCCTATGTTGCTTAAGGCAGTGGCAAACCATATGATTTTTTAGAGTACTTTGGAATAGTATACAATGATATCAATGTCTAATTACATTTGCACAAAGAAAATTAGACCCGCAAACACTAAAGAACTTTGTAAAAGCAAGTAATTCTGCAATTAAAAAATATCAATAATAGATTCAATAGGACCATAGGTAATATTTGTACTGCTGGAGGTGCTTCCCACGGCTAAACTGTAGTGCCTCTACATAAGCTTTTCAGTCTAGGTTCACTTTCAATCAAACACAACACAACCAAGGCAATGGACGAGCCTATTTATCAGGGGACCAACTTGCAAATTCATATGGCACTCTGGCATGCCATTAGCTTTGGCATGAAAAATATGCAGACAATCTTTATTTATTTGACAGCCATGTAATATTCCCCCACAGTGGCCTTTTCTTGAGGACAATGGACTTGGGCCTATGTGCATACCCATGTTCATGGTCCTTTCTCTTTTCACATCTTACATGAAAAAATACACTCAACTTATTTAACTATTTCAAAAAGTCTCAACAATCTCCTGTTGCTGCGTCCATTAGAAATAACAGAGCCACTGAAAGATAGTAATCCTAAACACCAACAAGTGACATGTGACTCACCAAAAGAAAGAGGAAGGGACATAATCAGAGGGACTGCAAATTAAAACTAAATGTATGAATCTGTAGGGTAAACTTACATACAAACTCAGAAATTAAAGATAAAATCCAGTCGTTCTATAGAATCTGTGAAATTTGCTATGCACTTAATAAATAGAAGAGCATGATATGGCACTTACAGATCGCTCATAAGCATGGACATGACCAGCAAAGACAATATCAACTTTGTATTTCACAAAATATGGTTCATATATTACTCTCATGGTTTCTCCCTCCATATAATGATGAACATAACTACTATACATTGGGCAATGCATCAGAACAATAAGCCATGGCGTCTCCCTCCTGTTCACTTTAGGTAGCTCATTAATCAGCCATTCATACTGAGGAGTGTATTTCCCTGTACACAACAAATGAAAATGCATGAAATATCTCTAGTTGTTCAAAGAACTGTGCACGCATGTTCCAGGTGGCTTCCAAGTGGAGTGGCTCACTGAAATGCTGGAAGAGGAGTTAGTAACACTAGACAAAAGCATGCCAACTTTAAGTTGTTCGCTTAATCACTATGTTAGCAGAGTTTTTAGTTACTACTTCACGTGTAGTAGTTAAACACTATTGGATACACAGTTGCAATTTTTTCCTCTGTTGGGTTCTCATTATGAGAAGGGGACTCACTTTGAAATCTAAGGTTAAGGGATGGCCCAACTTGGCATTACTGCAGAAAAATATGATAGGCTATGAGTTAAAACCTTTGGTAGCATAGTATCTGCTAGGCTATAATCATTTCATTCAAAAGTTTTCATGCATCTGATGTAGACCAACGGACAACACAGCTTTATTCTTTTTACACAAAACAAGCAAGATCTAGAAAACCACAAGATCTTAGCAGATGTACTCTGAAGGATTTTGTAAACATGAACTTCAGCAAATATTTTGATTGCATAGCTCAAACTATCCTTTATCAGTAATCATGAGTTAACATCTCAGAGAGACCAGTCAAGAATTGTCAAAACCATATTCATGAAGTACACCTCACGCCCCATATTTATGCATTCGGGAAATTATCATAATGCTGAAGCAATACAGCTGACCAAGAAAAGAGACCTACCAAAAGCTGAGTATGAAGCCATGACAATGATGTAGGCAGAAGCTCTCTTAATAGAGTACCAAAAAGGGGCTGTGCTACCTGATGCAGTGAAAGGCACGTGGAATCGATTTGTGTATGGTTTAAAGGGTATGTCCTCACCCTGGCAGTAACACAAGCATCATTCAATTAATTCAAATCCCTTAAACAATGAAATGAACAAAAGAAATTGAACAATTCCCCCATCTCGCCCATTTCCATGGGTAGGGCCATGTTTGTTTCAGCCATGAAAGCAGGTTTCAAGGTGCTACAGCACCTCAAAATCATCATATCATGACAAACATTCAAATAAGGTAAACAAGAGGCCTGCTAAAACACGAAAGATAGCATGCAAATGTTAATGGATTTGACAGAAATTGTTATGGATATGACAAATGTTGGCAAGAAATCACACTGTCATGGCAATGCACCAACAATGGAAAATCCTGGACAGGCCAGAGATGGACTCTGTAGAAGACAAACGAAGTAGACATTTTGGCACTTCTACTAATGTGAAAAGAGAGGTTCTGATTTGGAAGATGCATACCAGATTAGAAGCAAAATCAATTTCATGGTTTCCTGCTGTCCAAATCCAAGGTTGATAAGCAGCACTCCTTTCTATAAACCTCCCCCATGTATCCCACCTGGTGTTTTCATGAAATGGATAATCATCTGCATAAGAGAGGTCCCCAACAAACAAGAGAGTCTTCCCTTCTGTTGGGTTTAACTGATAATGCGTGAGAGTTCTATTGGAATCATAAGTTTGACCAAGATCCCCTGCTCAAAGATAGCCAAATTTAGCTCAATATCCAAACTCTACCTCAATAAAATATATTAATCACCATGCATCTTTCTATATCTGGAACTATGGTCTTTCTGCATTGAAGTTATCATCAATTTCTCAGATGATTGCAACACCTATTCCACATCAGATACATGGAAAGTTTGAGTTAGTTTAGATGAACTCAGGAGGCTCACATGTAGCAACAAGAGTTCTTGCCTTGTTTGGATCAGAAAAAAGTGTCATAGATCTTGTTAGCTAGGCTGCTAGCCTACTCAAGGCTTTACAGAAACACCCACAGCTGTTTGTTATGAAATCCACATCTCTGTGTCCTCTATGGACTGAGTTTAATTATACATGAAAAAAGGCATGCTTGAAAGTTGTTAGGGCTATATAATGAAATGGTTAAAAAAAACTCAATTTGCATCAATTGATACCTCAGAAATAAGCTTTTAAATGATCTATTTCAAAAAGAAGCAACCTAGTTGAAGAAAGAAAACAGATTAAGCAATACCTATAAGACCAAAAGTATAAGGAATATCAGGACCAGATTTAGGGGGTGTAATAAAACAAAATTGCCTCGTTGTGTTTCCTACTCCAACCTCGTAGTAGTACTTTGTGTCAAACTGTGGCCACAAAACACCTAAATCAGAAAAAATCTGCTAAAGAGATATAAATTGACCACCGTACAAGGAGGAGAAAATGCCGAGTGCATACCTCCAAATTTGTAATAGTGCAGTGATGTATGTAGAAGGATGTGTAATTGAAATACTTGTAGGTAAGAACAATGCCTTCAGCATGCAGGCGTTTTGTGCTATTTTCAGCCCAGTAAATTACTGTGTTTGAACCAGGCTCATCTGCTGTAGTCCAAGAGACAATAACTCCTTTCCCAGCAAAGTCTCCTTGAGTTATATGGACCTTCAGGCATGAGACGAGAGAGGTTAGAGAAGCAAGCAGCCTCACTTCATTTAAGATTTGGAGGAGGGTCAATTAACAATGTTCTGCAGGATTAGCACAATGAATATTGCCTACGGCAGATGTCAGTTTCATTTAATTGAGAGCCTAACATATTCATCATATTTGGCAAACTCTCAGTGAGCTGCATAGAAAAAATCTCCGTTCCATCAGTTTTTCACAATCCTGGCGACCAATCGGAGTTCGATGAAACAATAAGGTATAATCTTAGGAAGATGGAAAAATTAACTGCTTTTGTAGTCCAATATATCACAGTAGAACTCGCCTCATCTATAATAATCCAAGAGACAATCAGTCCTTTCCAAGTAAGAGTCTAATTGCATCGCATGAATATGCCATCGTAAGCAAAATGAAGGAAGCATGATGCCTCCTCATTCAAAATTTCAACAAGCTCAGTTGCTTTGTAGCATTGAAAAAACTGAAATTGGCAAGATTACAATTCAGTTTCCCTCAAAGTATTTCATCAAGCTTCTTGTTGTATTTATAATTTGAAGGCGATTAACATAATACACACACATTTGGTAAACTAACTCCTTTGCCCATTTTCTTTATTGTCTCAGAAAAGGAGTTCCAGTAAGAGGCGTGCAGGAACCATTCAATCGAAAAGCGTAAACTGATGCTTTGTTTACAATATATATATATTTTTTAAAATTGGCCACGCTTAAACTTTAAGTTCGTGAAGCATAATATGAAGTCTTAGACTAACGAATCAAAGAAGCTCCAAGTCATACAAGAATAAATTACTGACTGCGATACCTGTTGAGGAGCATTATAACCGGGAGGCACTCGGAAAACATCACTATCAATGGGCATATCGGCAGAGAGACCATTTTTTCTCGCAAATCTGCTGGTCTGACCTCCATCACAGAGATTCGAAGAATTCAACGTAAAACCCACAAGTACAACAAAGACAAAATTAGCACAAGCCCACCTCACTTCCCTCTCTGTTCTCATTCTACTAACTCACTAATATTCTCTATTTAAGCTCCTCAAGGTATACATACACGTAGTTGACTATCTCCAAGCCCAGTACTTCATTAAAATTTGATGCAAGAAAAGCAATATTGCATTCTCAATAACATTTAATGCTATCTTAATCGATTGAACATTCTAATTCAAGCTCACACTTTTCACGCGAGTTTCTTACTCGAGCCAAGCTCTCGAGTATGACAAAGTGAGCGCGCTCTTATCAGGTTCGCGTCCTCATCGGGAATGGAATATGCTTTTGTTTATGCCAAAATTCGATACATTTAGGACCTCAACGCCATCAAATTAGCCGCTGAGAATTTTTTTTTTTTTGGGGCACAGCTGAGAATAATCTTTCACATTAGAGACTTGACTCGCGGGTTGGGTCTTTTAATGGCGTAAAATAGAAGACACAGTGATCGGACGGATGAATCATTCAGACAGCAACATAGCATAGCACTCAGACAGACGATCAAAAGTAAAAATAGAAAAATGATAGAAACACACACGAAATTTTAACGTGAAAAGACACTTCTCAATTAAGGAAAAAATAACCAAAGAATACATTATAATAAATAAATTATTTACAATAATATTAGTTACATAAAGCCCAAACAAAGAAAAAATAATCATGAGTGTATATCACTCAATCTCTCTCTAAAAATATTTCTCTATGTGTTTACAACAAGGCTTGTCTACAGCTCTCTCAAAACTCACTCCAAGTGATCACCTCTCACTTAGCACAACACTTGCACTCCAAGACTTTTGCACAAGACAAGCAAGGGCACAAGCCTTTATATACACAATAGGCCTAGTGATCGGCCAGCCACCCTAACAGTAGGGTGGCAGGACCATGCCTCCTAGGCCTGCCATGGAAGGCACACGCCCGGCGTGCCAGAGTGGCAGGCCTGACACCCTTAGAAGTTGTAGCCACTTCAACCTCCAATCAGAGTGGGTCAACTAACCACCTGTAAAACGCGGCTACAGCAGGCCTACAGAGAGAAAAAGTCAACGCCTAGGCTTCCAAAGTCCTTGTCCATGTCCTCAGCTACCTCTCGGACATGACGCCTCCAACGAATCCTCGTTCGTCTTGACAGGCTTCTCGGACTATTCTAAAAGTCCGCGTATATTTTCTCCTTTGAGTCATCGAACAAAAATATCACGAGGGAGTGACCCCAACTTTCCGTCACGACCGAGTGGGAGTGAAGTTAGTCAGATCGGTAAAGTCACAACAAGCTTCCAGCTTTCCCTTTGGCAAAACTTTGGTCAACATGTTCGAGTCATTGTCATCCGTCCGGACCTTTCCAATTGATAGCTGCCCATCATAAAAAATATCTCTCATCCAATGATATCGCACGTCAATGTGCTTTGACCTGAAATGAAATGAGAAATTTTTACATAAGTGAATGGCCCTTTGGCTATCACAAAGGACCTCGTACGTTTCTTGCCTTAGACCTAATTCATGGATGAACCTTTTCATCCAAAGCATTTCCTTGCAGGCCTCGGTCACAGCAATGAACTCTGCCTCCGTAGTCGAGAGAGCGACGTACTTTTACAACTTGGACTATAAGGAAACCACCCCTCCCGTAAATTTTACCAAGTATCCGGACGTTAATTTCTAAGAATCAACGTCCCCGGCCATGTCTGCGTCTGTGTACCCAACCAGCTGAAGATTCTCTCCTCTAAACTGTAAACCTATCTTGGATGTCCCACGGATATATCTGAAAATCTACTTTACCTGGGTTTGAGAGAAATCGACTCACAAGACCAACCGCATGAGCAATATTCGGCTGCGTACATCAGACTACCTACGGCCGAGGAGCAAGGTATCTTACTCATGCACACCTTCTCAGTATTCGAGGATAGACAGTGCTACTTGCTTAGCCTAAAGTGGTTGGCCAGAGGGGTACTGACAGGCTTGGAGCTTTCCATGTTGAATCGCTGAAG
>JAOVVI020008073.1:0-11111 GCA_028571085.2 Nepenthes alata
TCAACTTCCTTTTGACATTCGTAATAATAAGAGTTGTGATGTGTAAATTCAGGATGTCTGTAATTAATGTATCATTGATTCACAATCTTGGTATTAATTGAACTTTTTCTCAAATCCTGAATCTTGAGTCGCATCAAGATTATAACCCGCTTTTATTAATGATATCAATATACAGTATCAAATTAGTTAATATTATTATCTATCATCAAAATACAATAATCTATTTTTTATAATAATTTATTAATCAGGAAGAGTGATATGTCACTCTCTCTAAATAATAGTCATGCTATAATAGTGAGGTACATTAGCAATTTTTTGATTACTTAAGATATTTATTCACTTATTATTATTATTATTATTATTTAAAAAAAAGAGGATTTGTTGCTCAACAAAACTAATTAAACTAAGTTTCTGACTTTGGACCCCAAATTTATTTAAAGCACAGTTAAATTAAGATGCCGCTTAAATCATACGTAATTATGTTTACTTTTCGTTGCATATTTCTTTATCCACTAATCCATTCTTCCAAATGGATGGGGATGACAAATTTGAGCATAATCTTCGATTTTTTTAATTTTAATTTAATTATAAAATATTTTTTTATTATTCACTTCTTGCTGTACTTTAGAGATCCTAATGGATTATGAGTAGAATAATTTTTCCAAGAACATCTACAAGCAATTCTGGCATATATGTGAGACAAGTATTTAAAATAACTCATATTTTATTAAATAAAAGAACAATAATACTTAACGATTTATATATGAGGATTGGTAATGAATTCTCTTCCATTAAGCATAAGCAATAAATTTATTCAACTTCAAATCTATGTAGCCTTCTTTTTTTTTTTTTCCTTATATAACGGATGGATTTAATAAGGCATACTCAAGAAGTTCGTCGTCACTTTCTAGAGTTGACATAACTTGTTCTTCTAAAGTAATCCACGCTTCAATCCCATCACCATCTTTGCTATCTAATAAGACAATAGCATTACAGAAGGGAGATTTAGGAATGCAAACCCATATAGGCTTTCCCCATCCAAAATCAGCTTCATAAAATGAAAATCTACACCAACTACTGCAGATGCATAGGTTCGCCGTGCTATTTAAATTAGCTTGTGTTGTTTGCACCACCGAAAACCATTGGCTTCCTTTCATACTTTTTGAGTACTCAAAAAATTTCCTTCGTCCTTCCCTCATCTCAGCCACCAACATATCCAATTTCATCTTTTTTTCTTCATTTATTAGCAGCATGAAAGGCCAAACTGCATTGCCAATAGAATGATCAGGCAACGATGGCACTACTCTGGGACGCAAGTTCACGACAACAATCAAAGTCGAAGGACTTAATGATCCAGAATTGATTTTTGATGCTTTCAATAAACACCTGTAGAGTATTGCTGTTACTATTTCAACACGAGTTGGATTTTGTACTGTAGAACTAGAGACCACTCTTGCTTTTAAGTTGGCTATTTTTAAAGGGCTAAACACAAATCTTCTCGTTACAGGATTTCTTCCTCTCAGATATTGAGGTTCTTGTGAAGTGAATTTGTTACCAGGAGGAAAAGCAGATTCTTCCAAAAGATGGGGATAGCGTAGTTCAATACCAGGTTGTCTAGTCATTGCAGCCCAATCATTAAGAAATAATTGCATAGAACATGCGTCGGCAATTTTATGGGAAATACACATTCCAATAGAAAATCCTCCACAGTTGAAGAAGGTAACACAAACTTCTAACAAGTTACTATCTTGGCTGTTATTCCACGGCAAAGTATCAGGAAATAACATCTCCAATATATTATAGTCTGGTTGTGCTAAAACATCAACTAGCTTGTTTTTTAGAGAAAAAACTGAGAAAACTACACCTGTATCATTACAATCGATAGAAGTGTTGCCTTCAATTTTTCCAGCAAATGGGTAATAAAGATTTAGGATTTCAGAGAGGGTATTTTTCAAAATCCTTGAGATTTCCATCATGTCGCATGAGCTATTAGGGGCTTGATTGTTGTAGAAGAGAAGGATGGGGACATAACAACTTGGTGATATCTGATCAAACGTAGATAATTTGTATGTTGAAGGGTGAGGTGGGGTTGAGGCGGAAGGTTTGATGATCTCTCTGGAGATGAAGTCTCGTTGCACAACCAAATTGGCCATTTTGTGTATTATTTGAATGGTGAAGGCTTGTGCATAATATTATCCTTATATAGGATCAACATTGCCTATGACTTGTGTCATAGTTGGGAGTAAGTTAAAGTGTAATATAATGTCATATTTTATAAAGGACTTATATTTATATATTAATTAATTATAATATGACATGTTGTCTACATCTTAGCTAGTACTACTAGAAGAAAAGAACTCTTCAATAATTGGAATTGGTTAGACTTGTTACCCACAAAGTATGACTCTACAAAAATATTAAATTTTCTTTGTTATTAATTTATATGTATTTTGATTTTCTATACCATATCTAGTAATATTGTCTATAGTAGATATTTTAGTAAATTAATAACTTACATAAAATCCTTCAATTCTTTACATTTATTGCGTGGCTGGGTTTTAAATTTTATATTGTAGAGGCCAAAACAATCAACCTAATAGATCCACATAAAATCCTATTATTTAAATAATTAAAATGACGATAAATTTTATACTTCTCATAAAGGAACCTTTCATTAGTATATTTTTGTCTTATATGAAAGATAACAAATTCAAATATGTATAGAGGTTTGATATGAAAAATTAGTAGTAAACTTTTGTTCAATTTGTCCTTGCATGGAAGCAAGACTTTAATTGTGCACAAGAATGAGTCACTATAGGTAATAAAATCTTCTATAATTGATGGGTTCATCTGGATTCATATAAGTTGGATCTGTTAGGAATATTATATATTATGTGAACGAGTTTAGTTGGTTGTTAGGGTATTATTAAGCATCATGAAGATTCACGTCCGATTCACGTCTAATATTCACAAATGCGTAAGCCACAATATCAATGCCTAATCCGAACATGAGCGTTCTTTTCAAATTGGCCGTGCATGATGTGCACCCGAAACGTGTATGAGCGTACTTTTCAAAATACCCATGCTGAATGTGCGCCCGAGACGCACAGGAGCACTTAACACGGATTAGTCAGCCTAAAAGTTAACTTTTTTAATACATTACTTTCACTGGTTATAAAAATCTGAAAGATTTTATTTGATAATTGTAGTTATTAAGGTTTTTCTTCATTACAAAAAATCTATATTTGATTTTTTTGGTTGACTACTTTTAACCGTTGAATGTTCATATATATCTAAATTTTAATATATTTTACGTATATTATATATTCGTATGTGTTTTTAATTATGAAAATTTGAAAAAGAGTTAATCTTTTTCAGGAAATGGATTTATGGCTTCCCATCAGCCTCTTTATTGAATTAATTTAACTAAGTTCTTAGAAAGCTAGGAGTACTAAACGAACACAAACTAATTTACATATTTCATCACTACTAAATAATTTTTATTATATATAATAATTATATTAAAATAGATTATATCACAACCGACTTTTTCAAGTATTTTTAGAGGATTAGAAAATATCTTATTATTAGACAAATATTCTATTACACTTTTAACATTACTCGATATGCATAATTGTCGTGTAGAATTTTTTTTTATGAAGTTAAAAAAATTATTAACCTCAAATTAAAAAAAAAAATCTAAAACAAATAGTTATCTCTGAAGGTACAATATTAAAAAATATTGACCTCAATACTTATATATAGAAAGGGGGCCAATACTTAGGCTAATGTCACTTTCTTTAAAGTTATATTTACCATTTAAACATGAAAATATGTTTTTTTTAATTGCCTTTATAATATAATAATGTTTTTATTTGATTTAAATTTACAAATAAAATCAAATACAAGAACTTTAAGTGGGAACATAATTAGTTATAATTTAGAAAAGTTTCTCTTCGGTGACCAAATCTAATATTAAATACGATATCTTAATACGTTACATCCAAAAATTCACAATTAATTGTAATGTGTACTGAACGTGTTGGCTCGGAAGGATATCCAGACTCAATAGCGGTGGAGACAATTTTAGACATATTGTCTTACATTGTTTTTCTTAGTTTAGAGGCATTTTTTATATAAAATATTTTATATAACTTGTATGCTTAATTTTTAATGTCTTTTCCGTTCCTCTTTACCATAACCATAAGAAAATGAGTGAGTTGTGATTGTCAAGATTTTCTTAACAACAGTAATATCAGCATCAGTAATTTTATAATAAAATTATTTTTAAATGATAACTTATGTAAGACACAATCTCTTCAAAATAATATTAAATTACGTCAGCAAACTTTTGTGATGCGTTTAATTATGAGAAAAAAGATTGATAAGTCTGTTTATTATAAAAATTTAGCTAACCATCAATCGTCATTGGCCACTCAACTATTCTTGGTTGGTCCCTCACTACTCCTATATAACTAACCCCACCTCATTAATTATAGCAAAATTTACATCTAATTTCTTTTAACTAAGCAAAATTTAAAAGTAATATTTATTCTTAATGTAAATTAATTGAAAAAATATTCTCATTTTATTTATAGTAATACTTATTTTTTATTATACCAATATTATTATTATTTTTTCAACAATTAAATATCATGGTCAACTACAAATAAAGTGGTTTATGTAAAAATTTTAAAAAATAATAATCAATGGGACCTACCTCATTCATTGTTCTTCTAAGTTTAGGTGGTTAACTTGTGAACTCTTCCACATAGCTCTGTCAACGGAGGCCATCACCGTCAGATGTGATTCCATGATGGATTTTCCGCCGTTTGATCAAATGACTTTTAGTTGATATTTAATAAAAATGGGGTTTTTGCCGTCAGATTATTCATTGGCCGTGCAGTTGAGAGATATATTAGATCTCCCACAAAAGAATCTTTCATAAAATTGAAATTTTAATTTTCAAAATTTTTATTATCATATTATAATAATATAATTATATTATTTTGAAATTTCGTTGGCCACTTCCTTCTTTTTATGTTTGAAAGAGGTAGTTTAACTATATTTCTTTTGAAATATCATATGATTAGATAACCATACACCGGTTAGGATTTTACGGTGGATATTGTATATGATAATATACAATGGGTATAAGATAGTCAAAGAAATTGAGTAATATACGGTGGATTTATAATTGTGGATGTTGTAGAATAATGATGTAATATACTCTAATTATAATTCATTTGTGTTTATGTAAATTCGATAATATTGCATTACACAAGTAATTTTATAGAATTAAAACTAATTTAACTAATTTTTGTCTTTTAAGATCGGTAGATTGTCCATATAAACACAAAGAGAGATGCATTTTTATCACAAGCAATAAATAATTTTCGTTACACTTTAGAATAGATTATAGAAAAAAATCTAAATTTGGGGTATTTCATAAGATTATGAGCCGTGCAACTTACTATCAAATGAACATTACATAGCAAATATGTAATCAATTTTTCACTGAAGATATAATATATTATCTTAATAATTTACATTAATTTGTATATGACAATTTGTCTACCTTTATATTTGTTTAATGCAATAATTCTATTACAGTTTTATTCATCACCTTTTTTTAATACTTTTAAAACTGAATAAAATCAGAATTACTAAAAAAAAAACCTTTGATCCGAAGACTCCATAGTCACAATAATTGTACTATATTTTAGAAACCGAAAAAACTAAAGTTGTTGTGTTACTTTTTACAAAGTTGGACCCGCACCTTATTAGTTCCAATACAAACATTGAAAAATATACGAAAGACATATAATATGAGTCAGATGACTTTTGTATTTTAAGTAAAAGGCTACGTATTTATATCCCTAACCTACAAGGTTACTCAATATCTAAAGTATCCTCGCTACCTATGCAATCTTTTTAAATATTATACTTATAATGTGCTTATACTATTTACGATATTCTCTTCTATAATAGTCATGAGGTTATAAATATCTATTATCAAGATTAACGACATCAACATTCAAGCTAAACATGTATTGAAAAAAGTATATACTATTCTAAAATCTCATAAATTTCTATTTGTTTAGATACCTTAAAAATATTATTATCACGAATTTGGAACAAACATGTTGTTGCCTCCCGGGTCCCCGGTTATTGTACGGATTAAAGAGCCTTCCAATCTTTCATTGCGGGTCGATCTGAATTGGATTTGGTCTCCGTCACTAATAACCAAGAACCTACACAACACAAACCACAAACAATAAGTTAGAGGACAACAGGGGGCTATCCCCCGTTGACACTCCGACACTCAAGTCAGAAATCTTCCGTAATAAACGGAGAAATGCACGTTTAAAGGTAAACGTGGTGAGAATGCAAAGATGCAGTGATAAGGGCCGTGTGAGAGGGATGTATTTGGAGGCTTGAGCTCCGTGAATTCGTCCGACAGAGGGGCGGCTTATAGGTGCGCCCGTGGAGGGCGGCTTATAGGTGCACCCGTGGAGGGCGGCTTGGAGGTGCGTCCGGTAGAATGGCAACTTATAGGTACTCCCAGCAGAGGGGCGGCTTAGAGGTGCACCCAGCAGAGGACAGATTGTAGGTGCGCCGGTGGAGAGAGGCTTACAAGTACTCTCGCGGATGGCGGCTTGGAGGTGCCCCCGTGGAGGGCGGCTGTAATGGCCCAGATTCTAAAATATAGAAAGTCCAAGTCATTAAGTCAATATAATCAATGAGTAAAAGGAAATTAATTCGATCAACGTCAGTTGACCGGGAGTGATGATGGAGCCATGCCAAGTTGTGAAGGAAGATTTATCTGGTCAAACGCCAGTTGACCGGCAAAGATGAAGGAATGAAGGGAAATTGAAGGTTATCCGGTCAACGCCGGTTGACCGGGACATTTAATAAGAAAAATTAATCCGGTCAACGCCTGTTGACCGAAAACGTGAAGGAAAATTTAACCAGTCAACGCAAGTTGACTGAAAACATGAAGAAAAGCTCATCCGGTCAACACCCGTTGATAGGGAAGAAGGAAGCCGGAAGTGTGAGGGTCGGCCGTGTAACCCAACTTACCAGACAACACGGTATTAACCAAAATTCAAGAAGCATAGGTTTTCCGGAGACCTTGATCTCCGGAAAACAAGTAGAAACAGTAAATTCCGGAGACCTTGATCTCCGAAAGAAAAGGGGAAACAGTGGATTCTGGAGACGTCTGGAGGATAAAGTTTTCGGTGATCTTGATCTCCGGAGACGATTAAAGTTTGGAGACCTAAGTTCCGGAGACCTTGATCTCCGGAGAACATTAAACTCGTGGACTAGAGACTTCCGGAGACAATGAAGGAGATCTCCGGAGACAGTAATGGGAGAATCTTTCGGAGGCCATATGTGAAGTTCTGGATACCATGATCTCCGGAGAAGCTGAATTTGAAGACTTAAGTTTCGGAGACCTTGATCTCCAGAGATGTTGAATTGGGAGACTTAAGTTCCGAAGGCCTTGATCTCCGGAGATGTTGAATTGGGAGGCTTAAGTTCCAGAGACGATTAATGAGCGCTTTCCAGAGACCATTAAGGAGGCTTCCAGAAACGATGAATGTAAATTCCAAAGACGATTATGTGAATTCGGGAAATGAATTTGGGGACTTAATTTCTGGAGACCATTACCGGAGACCTTAGACGATGATTTTTGAAGAGAATTGGAGACGATTCTGGAGACCTTAGACGATGATTTTCGAAGAGAATTGGAGACGATTTTCGGAGACCTTAGACGATGATTTTCGAAGAGAACTGGGAGATGATTTTCGAAGAGAATTTGGGACAATTCCTCCGGAGACCATTTTGGAGGCTAGGGAGGAGGCTTCCGGAGACGATAAACTATTCTGGAACGATTGATGAGTGCTTCCAGAGGCCACTAAGGAGGCTTTCGGAGGAGACGAACGACTTCCGGAGACACTCTTATGAGAATTCCGGAGGATATCTGTGATAGAAAAAGGGAAACCAAGGAAGAGTTGACCACCCGATTGACGAGATTACTGATTATGACTAGTGACAGGGCAACTAAGTAGGTAACCAACTCTCAACCACCCCCGAGTGGTTGACCTGTCCTAGCTATTACCGTCAGACCAAAGGCCTATAAATAGGGAATTAGAGAATTTAAGAAAATGGAAGGGAAAGCTCTCAGTTAAGCTTTCTGGCGAAAGAACCAAGAAAGAATTCCACGCAGGCTCTGAGTAAGGAGATTCAGGCAAGTGTACTCACCCTTTTTAAGTTCATGTTTGTAATATAAGTATACCCTGGTTTTGATGAATTCATGTTAAAGTTTTGTTGAGTTTCCACGTGAAGCATGCCATGAACTTTACTTTGATCATCTGAATTGAGGAGGAATTTCTATTAAGCGGATGTTTAAAAGAAGCCCTGTTATTTCATGATGTTTGATTATTTTATGCACGAAGTATGGTTATTTGCCGATCTGCATGAACTTTAATATTTGCATGTTTTAGGAAGTTCGTTTATTGCACAATCTCTGGCTTTTTGATAGAAAGACCTCCTGCATCTTGATGAAAATGACCTCTGACTTTGTTAAGAAAAATATATTCAGCTTTTGATGAAAATGACCCCCGACTTTGTTAAGAAAAAGGTATTCGGCTTTTGATAAAATAACCTCCGACTTTTGTTAAAAAGATCTTTGGATTTTGAGAAAAAACCTCCGACTTTTGATAAAAGACCTCCGACTTTGTTAAGAACAGGTATTCGGCTTTTGATAAAAGACCTCCGGCTTTGTTAAGAAAAGGTATTCGACTTTTGTTAAAAAAGACCTCCGGCTTTTGACATAAGACCTCCGGTTTTTTATGAATGAGACTTCCAACACTTTGATAAAAGATCTTTGATTTTAAGATGTTAAAGGAAAGGCTATGCGGACTTCAATTGTTTGAAGTTAAGAACAAAAGGCTATAAGAACAAAGAAAAAATGTATGTAATCCAGACAACAAGTGGAACTCTATCATTTTTGACTTTTGAACTATGATAGATGGCCCTCAAAAGATATGAACTAAGAACTGAGTTTCCATTAAGCTTGCTGTTAAAGTTGGATGAAGGATATTGGAGTGACACTCGAGGACCACCCCTGGGCCACGGGGAAATTTCTGATGGCACAAGACTTATGGACTACGGCCCCGTATACCGGGAAAAAGGCATTACCGCCCGCCTCTGAGAGTATAATAGGAGGATAGGGCTTTAGGTTGTGGGGTAGCAGACAACCCTTCCTCGATGTTGTCCGCTCCCGTCCGGTCCCTAAAGATGATAAGAATTTTGTACGATTTTATGAATAAGAATAAGAACAAAGATTTCTGAACTTAAGAAGAAATAATATGGTAATTTTTGTATGCTAAGTTTATATTATGAACCTCTCCTTTGATCCAATGATATGTATGCTAATATTTTCTGCATGTGGGTACCTTGCTGGGCTTTGTAGCTCACTCTTGTTATTTTTCAGATGATGAGAAGCTTATGAAGGACGAGAAATGAGAGTAAGGCAGACTAGCTAGGGCAGGTAGCTGGCCGAAATTAAGTATCATGGCAAGAACAGACTGGATGTACTCTCTTTTGATTATTTTGGGAAGCATTTTGTAAAACACTACCGCTACGTAAGTTGCTGTGAAAGTTAATGAATATAGTATGCTTCCGTACGATGTTATGGTTTGAGTAATTTGTGATTCCTAGTGACATCTCAGTTTGTTTCGTGACCTTCATGTCCGACCGACCTCTTCATTGGCCGGTCAAGTAAGAACCTAAAACTTTGGAGGCCAACTCAAAGAGTTCGGCTTTACGCGGTCCTGTGCACGCGATGTGATGTATACAAAAAGAAAAGAAAAATTTTTAAGTCCACCCTTTTTAACCAGAGTGTATGATCGGTTTCGGTTGACGGGTGGCCGCATGCGGTGGAATGTGTCTGGTCCGTCACAAGGGGGCTGGTGATGGGTACAATCACAAATGGGCTAGCTCAGGAACTAAATCACTGATAAGGGAGAGCCCGGAAAGTTTCATGCCCACGGTGTGGCTTTGCAAGCCCAAGATCAGAGTGGCAACGCGGTCGGCCCAATTGGCTCAGCCTGTGACTGTCTAGTGGGAAACGAGTAATTAGGGCAAACCCGTAGAAACCCTTCTAGCTCATCAACTGACAAACGACGCAGCATCCTACAAATAGGCAGGCGACACTTTCCAAAACTACAAAGGCCGCTCAGTAAATATTCTGCCCAAGATCGCATGCTCCTTAGGATGGCAGTCGCGATTTAGCGAATCATCCCAAAAAGGCAATCACCATGCGATGATCCCAACGGTTTCCCTAACAAAGGAAAGATCCCTTGTTGATAGCCATTGTTGCCATAACAACCACCCACAATCGCCAGCACAGCTCAGCAGATCAGCACTGGTAGCTGCCGTCAGCCATGATACACAATGAGGGTTACAGTGATTTCAGTACTATAAATACCCATTCGTCCCTACAAGTAAGCTGTCTCCTATGAGATAGAAGTAGAAAGAGAAAGAGAGATATTGAAACACCAGTCCAAGCAATTGTGTCCTAAGCAATCAAAGCCTCATCTGACTAGCCTAACCTCACCCTTCAGGCATTCACTCACCTTGAGGACCTCTGAAGCTACTCCCCACTGAGCGTATCTTTAGTAAGCCGCTCTCCGACAAGTGCACCTATCGGAGTATCGTCTTGTAACTAACATTCAACCCCTACACCAGTGCATTACCATCCTTTACATCCTCCATTTTTCTAGCCTAGGTTGAAAGATTACTGATTTGAATATCAGAGGACAAATTGGGGATCAAGTCCCATTATCCTTTGACCTCTTATTTGTTCGTTGTGTTGCGCAGGGATCAAATTATCAAAGATAGGGACCGGACCTGCTTCAACTTAATTTGTCAGAAAAGATCAAGTGTCTCCCAATCCGTATAGCAACCCAGACCCAGGGACGCATCAAATAGATAATAACAATGTTAAATATAACGATGAATTTTAATTAATAAATTTAATGGACATACTGAATCTTTATAGTTAAAAAAATAAGTAACCCTTATAGACTATATTGAGGGTTCTA